>PVIJ01005323.1:0-105148 GCA_004024925.1 Scalopus aquaticus
ATAAATAAATAAATAAATAAATAAAGATAACATCCCTATTCCCCTAGTTCCTGTTTAAAATCCAGCTCTTAATATTATTGTTGCTTCTTTGAATGCAGTGTCTTTTTTGTTTGCTGGCAACTTTAAGACTTTTCCTTTCTTCTTCATTTTTAGCAGTTTTATCATGATGTGTATAAATACAGCTTTCTCCATATTTATGTTTCTTGGAGTTGATAGGAATTCTTGAATGTACCTTTCTTCATTTTTGGACAACTCTCTGCCATCATCTTTTCAAATGCAGGTTGTTTCTAATTTCTGGTCTCTTCTGTCTTTCTGTGATTGCAGTTAGACATATGTTAAACTTCCATTATATTACAAATGTTTCTTATGTTCTTCTTTCCATTTTATTTTCCTCTCTGGTTTTTATTTGGAATTTGGATATTTTATATTGATTTTGTATTCATTAACCCTTTTTTTCTAGTCTGTTTTTGAACCAAAGTAATGAGTTCTCAATTTTAGATTTTATATTTATATACATAAATATGAATACACACACACACACTCACACACATTCAGTTCTAGAATGCATTGGAGATTTTAATTCCCAGTTGAAATTATTCATGCTTCATCCTTTTTGTCCAAGTTTTCTGTTTCTTTAACTTAGTTGCTGTAGTATTTTAAAGTCTTGCTAACACTATCTGAATGGGTTCTGCTTCTGTATTTTTTTCCTCCTGGTTTTTGGTCACATTTTCCTTCTATTTTTCAAACTCTATAATTTTTGTATTTTTTATTATATAATTTTTGTGAAAAAGATCTGTGGATAATAATATTAATCTTATTTTCTTCCAGAGATAGTTCACCCTTACCTTAGTTTGGCAGAGCATGAGGGGCTGATCATCGTAGTTCAATTAGGAATTGAGCTTGGTCAGTGCTATTATAACATTAGTTAGATTTAATCTTCTTCTAATTTCAAAGGTCTGTTTTAGAGTTCTCCTTTTGAGGGAATATTGTCTCATAAGTACTTCAAGATTGCAGGAATCTTGTCTCTCAAGTCCATTCTTGTGGAAAACACTAGTCATGGTTTGGGAATTTCTCGAGAATCCAATAAGTTACACCAATCTACCCAGCCATTAAAAGTTCTTCTCCTTAGAAAAATCTCTCTGTCTGTGGCAAATCTGTTTCTTAGCAATGCCTAGATATGATAAATCCCCATAGTGAAGAGAATGTTCAGCAATCTCAGTTCATCTAAGGCAGGCTCTACCATCTCTGGAATTTTAATTTGCTAATTTTTGCTTCCATAGCCCTCTAACATCTTTAAAAATATCATTTTTGTAGTTAGCCTGCTTTTTTATTCCTATCTAGTGCAATGAGAATGATGACCTGCCACTGCCTATTCACTCTTATCAAGAAATAAAATTCCTGTTGAAAAGTTTAAAATGGGAAAGGGGCATGACCAGATTTTCATTTTAGAAAGCTTTCTGGAAAATGTGTAGTGGCTGCATTAAAATGGGTTAGACTGAAGCAGAATACTATAATAATGGGAACTTCTTGCTTGAAGCCAGCTACCTTCTTTTGAATCCTTACTTTGTCTTCTACCAGTTGTTTATTTCTGAATAAATTATTAAGATAATGACACTTGCTTTATGGAATTGGGTAAGTTAATTCAATGCAATGACTGGCACATACTAAGTGCTATTTAATGGTAACTGTTGTTATTTTGAACTTCAGGAGATCTTAAGAAGGAAGTAACTAATTTGACAAATGTTAAGAAGGTAGAATTTAAAGAATTATGTGCTCTGATGAGACATGAAGACATGCATGACTATCAGGTTTCTAGCTTGGAAAACTATGCAAAAAAATAAATTGACCATTAAAAGGAAATATAGGAGGAAAAGATAGTTAAGATTTAGTTCTCAGGATAGTCAGAACTGGAGATGGCTGTGAGTCATACCAAAACAAAAAACAACAACAACAAAACCAAGTGACTAAGCAGAAGGAAAAGGCAAAGAGTGGGAACTGGGGTAATGATATCCCAGATGAACATGTTTTAGCATTCATTTCGTATTTAAGTCCATTTATTTTTCCTCTGATTTTAGATTCAATATATCATCACTGATGAAAATTGGCTAGTAAGAAGTAAAAACGCTAAAGAACACGGGAACAGCAGATCTAAAGAGCAAGATGCCTACTCAGCACAGGGCTAAAAACCAGACCTCGTTGGAGAGGGATTATTTATGTCTCACTAGATAGCAAGTTGGAACTTTCCAGAAATCTTCCCTTAGGGGCGGGAGAGGAAGTCATTCACAGAGAGGTGCTGTAAGGCAGAACACACTGCAAAGCTGTGGGGTGGAGGGAGGAACTTTGCACTGGGAGGAGTCACACTGGTAACTCTGCTTCTCTTGCCTTGGGGGCTATTACAGAAAATCTTTCTTTCACTGGGTGTTACCAGACAGGTGCTGTCTGCTGCAAAGTCAGCTTGAACAGATGTTTAGGGAAGCTGCTGACCTTGGGCTCTGGAGAAGCAAAACCTACATTGCAGGGCTCTGTGGTTGGAGAAGCCCCTGTAGGAGTTCAGTATGGGAAGAGTTACCTCATGCCAGAGAAACCACACTGCTGGAGTCTTCTAAGAGGAGTGTAGCTGGCTTGGAAGACTTCTTTCTTCTCCAGGGTCCCTCTTGGGTCCTCTAGTGATAGAGCTCAACATCATACCAGCTGGCAAAGTAGAAATGCATCCAGACCCTAGTCCACTGGCAGGGAGCAGACAGTCAAGAGTAGATATGGAGATGAGTGGCAGCACATTGATAATTGGGAAATCATTATCTTGCCTTAATGATTTTTATCCACTCCCCACCCTTTTACCTTATTTTGTAGATTTTGAAATCTAAAGCATTATTCCTACTAATTTATAAGATAGCAATGACTATAAATCTTTTTTTTGGTGGATGTTTTAGAAGGAGTAAAACTTAGAATACTTAAAGCAATGAAAGTGTATGAAATTTCAAAATAATTCTGACTTCAGATCAAGATTCTATCACTATCTAGATAAATGACCTTGAAAAGGTCAAGTAAACTTTCTGTGCTAGATCTGTTTCAGCTAAAATTGGGCTTCATATTAGTTATGATCCTCATAATATTGCTGTGAATATTAAATGAAATGACCCTTGTAAAGCATTTAGTATAGAGTTTAATAACAAATTAGAGTTTTATGTATTTTCTTTATTGATAAAGTTTGTTATTATTCCACCAAACAATTCTATGATATTGAAATTACTACGGTCCCTATTCTCTCTATGAAGTTTTTGAGGAATAGACTCTGTGGCATAGACATAAAGAGCTTAAATAACTTATTTAGACACACATGGCTGGTAAAAGGCAGAAGCCTAGACAAGAAGTATATATGTTATTTAAAAATCCACATTATAAGTATTTCTAGACCTAGTATCCCTGTTTAAATAGTATTGAAATCATATACCTTAGGCAGTCTATTCTTATGCTGATTTCTACAACCAGCCATTTTTCTATAATATTACCTATTTTTATCACTTTCATTTAAAATTGTTTATCTCCTTTTCAGGATGACGCTGTTGAATTTTAAAAACTCTTACTACAAAAGAGCACTTTAAAAAATCTCAATTACCAATATATTCCCCCTCCACACTGTCATTATAAAGTCTACCTTAAATCTTTGCCTGCATTTTATACACATTCCTGTGAACTCAATAATTACAGTGTGTAGAAGGTTATTTGGCAATTGTATGATGAGAGGCATTTTGCCAGACTTCCTTTCAGTGTTCTAAACTATCTATTTGGAACTCGGGACAGTTTTCAAACACTTCTTAATCCCCAGGCGACTTTTTAGTCTTACCTACTGGGTTTTTAATGTCCTTTTTGTATTCCCTTTTTTCCCCTTTCAAGTTGAAACATCTTTCGCATCCTCTCTTTAGCTTCCAAGATATTCCCAGGGGTTCTCAAACAGCTTGAAACCCCTTCTTTGATATGCCTTATTCAAAAAACTGGAAACTACTTAGAAGTGTCTCTGAATCAGTTTTTGCCAATAAATTCCCCAGAATCTATTCACAATGTGTCTGTTATATCCAGTGTAGAGAAAAGGCTGCATTTGTGATCTCTCGGGTGGATTGTTTTGTTGTTGTTCTGTCAAAGACAAAATGCATGGGATAATTAAAGAGATAATTTTATTCAGACCATTATGATAAGGAGACTGTCCATTTAAAAGAACATATCAAAGAACAGGAAGGAGGCCTGAGCTGTTTTTCAGGCAGGTCAATGAGTCTTATGGGGATTGCAAAGGACAGAGAGGGTCTATCTCAGAATAGGACAGAGTGGCCCCTTATGGTTATCTGTTTCTGTGGGGGGTATTTTTTTAAATGTCTTTGCCTTCATGGAGCTGAGGACTTAGTAAAGTTCAACATTGTCAGTCCTCACTCTACTGTTCTAGACAGACAAACACCTATCACACATTGTTTAACTACCCGAAGGTGATCCACTAATCATAAACCTCCTGGCAAGTTAAAGCAGGGGCTAAAGAAACAGTCTCTCAGGCATTCATGGTGGCATGGCCCTTACCAAACCCACTGAAACATATGTTGCTAGGTTGGCAAAGTTCAGTATTTTGGGGTTCCGGATATCCTGAGAGAAAGGAACTGCTATAAAGCAACTTAGGTTTGGATAAAAATTGGGGTTGTTAGGTTTTAGCATTCAGTTTTAGTCAAGTATGAGAAAAACTGTAAACATTAGTTTAGGGGGCTGTAGTCAGTTATTGAAGCAAATTGGAAGAACCAAAATTTGCAAATAGATGACAACTTGTATAAGGCACATCTCCAATCCAATTTGCACGTAGGGACCAAAACTAGAGTTTCTAAAGAAGAGGTTTCCAATTAGTCAATTGAAACTCTAATAAATGAGATGGAGTTTGCATATTCACTCAACCCCAGTGAAGCCATCAGGAAAACAGGATGTTTTTCACAGACCTAGGAAAACAGGATTACTTGCATCAAGAAGACCAAGGAGGCAACGGCAACCTTGGGGACCTAATGAAGACCAGGGCACCAACCCTGACAGGCTGTTGTGGCAGGAGGTTTGCTTATGGCTCACTGTCTTTGTTTACTTCACTAAAAACAGGCCAGCTTGAGATGTGAGAATGGGTTGCTGAGGTACGATACCCCTGTTCTCGCACATCACTGGTTTTCTGACAATAAAATGCATGTTTTAGATTCAATTTCTGTCTCTGTTCAATTGACTTCTGGAAGCAATAGGCATTTTCCAATTATAGAGACAATAGATAGTTTTCTACTGAAACATAAAATTTGTCTAAGAAGGTCTTAAAACAGTGGTGAAAAACATACATGTAGGGTTTTAATAATCTAGTTTAGTATATCTGTGCTTTAGAATATAATCTTAAAATTAGTACTAGTAAAAAATACTGATATTCTGCAAATGTTCTTACTTGAACAGATAATTGAAACAGGAAGAAAGCATTTATAGATATATTCATTTAAAGTAAAATCAGAGATTACTATGTATGAGTCAATCCACAAACTTTTAGGTAATTAGACATTTAGATGAGGACAAAACTCTGAGACATTTTGGAATTAGCAGTCGTTTCTGTTATTTTATGTTTTTGTTTATATTATAGCATCAAATCTCTTTGGAAGTCACAAACACACACATGTGCACATGTGCACACACACACACACACACACCAAAATTGGAAGTCTATAAAACATGTCATTAATACATGAAACACGTTTTTAAGAGGTTCAGCACACTTCATCTCATATGTCAAAGGGGAAATGCAAATTAAAACAAAGAGATCAGTGTACATCTACTAGAAGGGCTAAGTACAGCATGCAGACAACACCAAATGCTGATGAGGATGAGGAGCAATAGAGACTCTTATCTGCTGGGGGAAATGCAAAATCAGACAGTCACTGTGGAAGACAGTTTAGTGATTCCTTGCAAAATCAAACTTACTCCTAACATACTGCCAATTGCATATTTTGGTACTTACCCAAAGGAGTTGAAAATTGATGTCCACACAAAAATCTGCACATGGATGTTTGTAGCAACTTACTTAACAATTGACAGTTCTTGGAAGCAACCATAATATCCTTGGCAAATAGATGGACAAACTGTACATCCAGGCAATGGAATATTTTTTCAATACAAAAGAGAAGTGAAATATAAGCTATGAAAATATATGGAGCAAACATAAATTCATATTATTGAGTCACAGAAGTCAATCTGAAAAGATATACACTGTATGATTCCAATTACACACGAAAATATCAGTGGTTGTCAGGAAAGAAGGGAAGAAAAAATGAATAGTTGGAACACAGAGTATATTTTAGGAAGTGAAAATACTCTGTTATTATAATGAGAGATATAAGTCATCATTCTTTTGTTCATACCAAATAGAATGTTCAGCTGCAAGAGTGATACATTAGGTAAACTTTAGGTGTTTATGATATGTCAATGTAAGGTAGATCCAATTATGTGTGAGGCTATGTGTGCAGGGAAGAAGGGTATATGTAAGAAATGTCTATATTTTCCTTCCAACGTAATGGAAACCTAAAACTTATAAAAAGTAAGATCTTAAAAAAAGTGTCAACACGTTCAAATCACCATCATCTATATTCATCTATTTATTTTAAATCATTATCTGGCTTTTATTTATGTATTTTGTGGGCCATGTAGGTTTCTTCCCCCAGGGATATAATCAAAAACATTTCTGAAACAGTTTGCTAAATTTGGGAATCAGATTACTTTAAGACTACACTCTCCAATATATTAGCCACAAGCCACATGCAAACTTGCCATCATTTATAAGTCAATTAAAGACATGAAATCATTTTTGTCATTCTTCATCACTCTATTAACAACTAGTGCTCTGTTACCTGATTGTTGCTTGATGAAAGCTGAAATCGAATGGCAGGTTTGCAATATTGATCTAGAACCTAGATTTAGCACTTAGAATCTTGGTGTCATGTGGGCAGCGGATTCTAACATGGATGTTCTCTGGAGCATGTTACACATTATAGTCCCCAACACAGATCTATTGAATCAGACTCTGTATTTTATTTATTTTATCATTATTTTTTTACTGAGGTAATGTTGGCATATGTTACTGTTGTTATTTTGGATGTATAGGATCTCCCCATCAGGTGTAGTTACCATAGTGCTTCTGCTACCAAATGGCCTATGGTCCACCACCATAGTCCACTGTGCTCCCTTTATTCTGCTCTCACCCTTCTCTCATCCCTCCCATTCTGGGTGCTTTTTTTTTTATAGTCATCATTCAAGGACTAGTTTTGAAGCTTGTCTCTATCTGACCCTTTATTTGGTTTCTCTATATTCTCTAGATGATACACACACACACACACACACATGCACGCACACACACACCATATCGTTTCCACATCTTTTGATCCACTCATATGTTCCAGGGCACTCATTTTGTTTCCATAGCTTGGTCATTGTAAATAATGCTACAATAAACATGGGACTTCAGGTTTCCTTTTGAATTAGTGTTTCTGAATTTTTTGAGAGTGTGGTTACTGGGTCACATGGCAACTCCATTTTATTTTATTTATTTATTTATTTATTTAAGATTTATTTATTTATGCATACAAGCTGAGGTACAGACCAGAGGTGTGGGGCAGCGAGAGGGTTCACCAGAGACAGAATAGGGAGCAGAACAAGCAGATCGACGGAAACACACTGCTGAGGGAGCAGCAGGCGAGGCAGGAGAGGTCTGTCGCGCCATGTGGGAATCTCCCTGGCCAGGTGTCCAACTTTTGTTGCTGCTACCGACAGCTCCAGAGCACAGCGCCTAAAAGCTGCACCACCGGGGAGGCCCGCAACTCCATTTTAACTTTCTGAGAAACTCCACAGTGTTTTCCATAGGGGCTCGGCTCATCTATGCTCTCACCAACAGTGTAGAAGGGTTCCCTTCTCCACATCCTGGATAGTACTTTGCTGTTTCTGGTCTATTTGATATGAATCATTCTTGCAGGTTTGAGTGGGTATATCACTGTGGTCTTGATTTGTATTTCCCTGATAAGTAATGAAAATTTTTCATGTCCCTATTTGTCCAGATTCTTTATTTTAACAAGATTTCCAGGTGATCTTTATACATATTAAGGTTTGAGCAGTTCTTATCTAGGAGGCTCAGAATAGGGTGGGGACTATGAATTAGAAAAAAGTTTTTTAGAATACTGGACACCCATAGACTAACAATTATTGGTGATTGCTGTATTATATTACATAGTTGTCAAATATTTTCTTGCCAAGGTGTAATTTTTGAGGTTTGCCACACTTCTTCATCTGACATATACTTAGTCTTCAACCAGAGGGGAAGGGAATGGCCAGATGACAAAATATTAACTTTGCTTTCTTAAAATCACTGAATCATTTTATCATAACGATAATGTGAAATTGTTTTGGATAGTTTCATGACCAACACATCTCTTATTTTTATTTCTTTAAAAATACTTTATTATCACTATAACAAACTTTGTCAGGCAGCCAAGTATAAAATGAAGTGATGAATGGATAAATGCAATTGTCTTCCCAGGTAGGAAATAGTGAATGTAAATGATTGTCAATAGCATTAGATATTGATTTTTAAGAATTGGGGCTTTGGAAAATGGACATATGATTATAAGACATGGGAAACCACTCTTCTGTCACCATTATAGACCCCATATATCTCTGAAATGCAGGAATTCCAATATGTGAGAAATAAGCTATCCCTTTGCAAACCTGGTGATTTCTTCATTCATTTGTTCATTCATTCAGCAAATATATTTTTGAACACCTTCCATGTGCCAGGTACATTTATGGGCGCTAGGAGTCTATGTAGTATAAAGGCAGACAAGGACTTTCCTTGAGGGAGAGATAGACTGTAAATAAGTAAATAAATATGAGGTATTTGGATAGTGATATTGATAAGAGATATGAAAATAAACAAGATAATTTGATAGAATTTGCCTAGAGGGGACATCAGCAAACGTCCTTGTACTCTTTTGACTGAATAATGAAAAATAAGAAGAAGCAATCCCACAAATAACTGGAGGCTAAATATTGTAGGATGAAGAACAGAAGTGTAGAGCTACTAAAATAGGAACAAGATTGACATGATCCAGGGGCATGTCAGAGTAACATAATGAAAGATGGAAACTGGAACAATATATGGTTGGACAGGAGTTAGGGATCAAGGATGTGAGAACATGTACACAGGCCAGGGATTTTGACTTAAGTGTTTAGGTAAATTTTTAGGACGTTTTAAGAAGGGATGTGACCTGATGAATCTATATGTATTGACTGATTCCTCACCTTCTAAATTAACTACTCGTCAAGAGTGTAATTTATGGGTTTTCTAAAGCAAGAAATTTGAGGCTTGAGGTTTTTAATACTATCACCTATTTGGGGACTTGAGGGTGTTTTAAGATAAACTGTACATTTAAACAGACAAGAAAAGATATGCGCCTTATAGAAAAGTCGAAGGAGTTTGAGGGAGTTATATGTAATAAAGCAAGTTAGAATGACAAAGACAATCATTGGACATTTACATGGTGCACAATTTGACAAAGCAAAATGCATATTTAGCTGTAAAACAAATCTAGCAGACAATAATAAAGTGAGGTTTCTGAGGTGAAGAAGGAGGAGGAGATAGGAGAAAGAGTCAAAGAAGTGTAAGAGATGATGATGGAAAATAAATAAACTAACTCAGATGACAGCAGACATAAAAAAGCCAATTAGGTTTCACCTTTTCTCCCATTGGAATCACTTACTGGTGCAATTACATAAGAACATTTCTAAAAGATATTCACAGAATGAATTGTTTTGTTTTATTTTGTTTTTTTAGTCACCTGTGGCCAAAACCAAAAAACAAACAAAAAAAGGTGCAGCAGATCATTTGGTTCATCTTTATCAACATATATTCATGTATTCATTCACACATATCAAATTCACTTTAACAAAGTAGCTGAATGTCTATGACTTTTAAAAATGCATTGCATAAGCATATGCTACTGTCCCTAAAAGAATGTTTGGATTTGAAATGGTAGATATATTATCATTAAAAAAATTTTGTTTTACAAGGTGTATCCAACAGACTTTAGTCATAATCTACAGGAATGCTGACAAACCAGTGTTTGTCTCAATAAGAACACTTTACCCTTCACATTTGTCCACTGGTAAACAATGTACTTCATGGCAAGTCTATCAGTCAAGGTTCAGGGAAGCAGAACTGGCAGTAAAACATATTGAAATTTATAACAAGGAATTGGTTTATGTGATTGTGGGGGCTGGGAATGGAAGTTCAAAATGAGTAGGGCCGAATCCAGATGAGCTGCGCAGGCACAGGGAGAAACTGTTGTCCAGTGGGGGAATTTCTTCCCTTTCTCAGGGAAGCCTCTGCCCTGCTTTTAAGCCTTTATCACTGATTAAATCTTACTCACCCAGATTATCCAGGATAATCTGCCTTTAATTACATCTACAAAATTCCAAAATTCCTTCAGAGCAACACCTAGATTAGTGTTTGAGTAACTGGGGACTTTAACTTCCCCAAGTTAATACAGCAGGAAAACAAATACTCTCAGCAAGGTTAAATACTTTCTTTTATAGTTTTAAATACATTTGATAAATAGTTAATGGTTTCTTATACATACCATAATTCATCACAGACTCATCATCATATGGAAACATTTTGCCATTAAACCTAGCAGATGTTACTTTGAATAATGAGAGGAACTGATTACCAATATCCATTTAGCAGGTGTTAATGGTCTCCTTTTGTCACCTAAGTAGATTGCCAATGAAGGCTAGATCTATCTTCAAAGACTTTTGTGGGTTGTTGGGAATTTTAGAGGGTTCCAGATGAAGAGTGGAATCCAGGTTGCAAACACGACTCATTTCTGTGTAAGCATTTCAGGTGTCTTTTCTAAGAGATCTCAGAAGACAGGAACCAACTTGCAAAGTTCCAGTAATTTGCTGAGAATTATTTTCTCATTCTAAATATATGGCCACTTTTGATAATTTTGCATTTGTAATATTATGCTATTTTTCTTAAAAAGAGCTCTCAAAATTATAAGCTTGGGGGCCAGGAAATAGCTAGCTAGCTCTGCAGATAAAATTTTTATTTAATTTTTTAACTCAAGAAATTAGTTATTACGGTAAGATTTTCTCTCTCAAGATTTTACAAGGGTCTTGTTTTATTGATGTAATTGTCTTGAAACCCAGTCAATATTGATGAATATTCTTCAGATTGAGAAGCAAATATCAGTCTATAATGAAACAGTCAATAATGATGAAAATTATTCATCTTGTTGTCAAGCCAATATCAAGTCAACAGCTGGAGCTTATTTCAGAAGTTAACAAGCTAGCTTGCATAGTAGATTTCAGGAAAGCTCTAAGAGGTTCAGGATGCTGTTTGATTCTGAAGTGCTATACTGCATTCATACAAGACAGGATCAACCGCTAATGTACAGAAATCCGCAGTATCTTCAATTGCTGGTATTAGACAAAGGGACAGTGTTTTCATCTGTAGCTTTGCTTATGATGTAGTTCTAGGTTTATTCACTTTTGTTCATCTTAAAAATGGAATATATTCACAGTTTAAACACTAGAACATGTAAAATGTTTACAAAGAAGTTTCTCTCCTCCAAGATGCTGAACAATCCCATTCCGACAATCATCACTTCGACCAACCATTATTATAAATTTCTGTGTATCTTTTGTGGGTTTCTGTGTGTATTCATGATTTTAAGCTCCCTTTTGGCTTTCATTGGCCTGGTATACTTTTCCAAAACTTATATTTCAAAATTTTGGAGTCACTTTAGATTTGTGTTGAGTTTTGTTATTTATCTAATTGAAAAATCATTTTCTTTAAACATGAAATGGAGTCCTTTTAAATTTACTGATATGTTAGACATTCAGTTTTGTGTTTTTTACATTCCTCTGTACATTTTATTGGTGCTATATATATTTTAAAATTTTCACTGGATCTGTAATATAGTGTTATTATGGTACCTTTATAATCATTGGTTCATGTAATTCTAGCCCTTTATTCCTCCAGGACAATAATTATTAGATCTATGATGAGAAATGATAAAGTGAACATGTTTCCTCATTCCCTGCTCTTCCACCACAAAATGTTATTCAAAATATGATTTTTCTTTGTGATTACTTTTATTTTGTCAATGTTGCTTATACTGCTATTACTTGACTTGTCAGTTTTATGTCCTTTGTATCTTCACCATGACTTCTTTCTACCTTAACTTACCAATTTTTGTTAATTGCATTATGTCTGCATTGCCAAGCATATGGCACTGACTTTTATTTCGTCATCCTAAACATGTTGTTTTAATCTCACTTCAACATTTAAATATATTCAGTGCTTAGAACCAAGTCTTTTTCCAAATTTTCCTCAGTCATTTCTCAGTTAAACTTGCAGTAATTTCCTTAAGAAGACCTTTTGGGAATAATTGTCCCTGAATTTCCTGTATGTATAAACAGCTTGAGTGTTTATAATACCCACTGCTAATATGATCTTGCCTTGATTATCTTGGTTTTGCTCTATGTCTTCTAGAACTGATCAGTGCTGCAAAGATGTAATGCAAAACATGTTCCATTCCTTTAAAGAGACTTGATTATTTTGTCTAACTGCCAAATATTTCTATTTTTTCCCCTGATAACTGCCTACAGCAGTGAAGTATCAAGTTGGGAGGCGGAGGGGGAGGGGTAAGAACAAAAAGGGAAAGAAGCACAATGGTCTATGGTGGTAGAATATGGGTGAGAGGGTGGTGGGTGCACTATGGTTGGTGATACCTTATGGGGGTATTACAAAACAAAACAAAACAAATCTATTTTTATCTCTAAAGTTTAATCACTTTACTAGAATATACCTTGGTTTTGACTATTCCAAGGCTGTTATTTCTCATAAACAGTGTCCTTTCTATATACATCAAGTTAGCTTTTATTTGCAGACAATTTTATTAAGTGATACCTTTCAATATGATGCCTACTTTTTTTTTCTTTCTTAAGGACTCAGCCCATTTATGTGTTTGTTGGATCTACTTAATTGTATACACATACACACACACACAACACACACACATATAATTTTCCTCTTATTTATTTTTCTCATTCATATACACCACATTTCCCATTGTTACCACATAGTATAATGTGGTACGTAGTGTGAGTCTTTTCCTCATTTTTTCTTGAGTTCTGCCAGCTCAATTTCAGTACCTCCTCTTGTGTCTTCATCTCTTCCCTGAATTCCTTCACTTCTGCTCTGTTATCTTTTTTATAGAGGCAACTTTTTTTAGAATTTTAAATTTAATTTAGGGTGAAATGTTCAATAACAAATAGTTGTCTGACTAAATGACAACATTTTTCTAGTGGTGATCCTTGTATTAATTACTTTTGCTGCTCTCTTTAAAGTTTGTTTTGTTCGGTTTTAGTTTTGCTTAAAAAAGCTTTGTGTATTTACTATGCCAACTTTTAAAAAATGTCTTTTTTAAAATTAATTATTTTAATTGAGGTAACATTGGCTATTTGGGAAGTACAGGCTATCTGCATCAGCAATTGCCACCTTAATGCACCCACCACCAATCACACATAGTCCACCACCAAAGTCCATTGTGCTCCCCTCTCTCTTTTTTCTCCCCCTTCCCCACATCATCCTCTGGATGCTTCATTTCTACGGTCACCTTCCAACGGTTAGTATTTAAGCTTGTCTTTCTCTGACTCTTAGTTTGGTTTCTCTCTATTTCCACATATGAGTGACACCATCCTTTATTTATCTTTCTCTTTCTGACTTATTTCACTTAGCATAATCCCTTCCAGCTCCATCCATGTTGTCACAAATGACATGAGTATCTATTTTTGATCTCTGAGCAATACTCTAATACTCCATGAGTCCTTTACTGCTCTTAAGAGATTAAAAAACAAAAATGAAAAACACAAGTTTCCTTAATCTTTTACTATAAATGATAGATTTCTATCATGATATAAATACATTAATAGAACAAGCTTTGTTAAAATTTGACATTTAAATTTAAATATACCACATCTACTTGATCCATTCATCTGTTTATGGGAACTTAGGTTGTTTCCTTCGTTTCTCCATTGTAAGCAGTGCTTCAATAAACATGGAGTGCAAGTTTCCTTTTGAATTAGCATTTTTGACTTTTGTGGTTAGATGCCTAGGAGTGAGTGGGATTACTGGATCAAATGGCAGATCTGTTTTTAATCTTTTGAGACACCTCCATACTTCTTTTAATTGGCTTTATTGAGGGTGTTTTTACACTTGAATTTGTTGTAGGTCCTTGTGTGAGAGCTTGGGATGAGGGGTCAGTGGCCTTCTACAACACACAAGAGAAGACTGCTTTTAGCAAAAATTGTGAATGTATGTGATTCTTCATGTAGCCCTTACTTATCTGTCTCTCTGAACCAAACAAGGATGGCAAGAGCTTTTACTTCTACCTTATTTACTTCTCTTTAGCATCTGCAGATATAAATAAAAGAAAGATCTGTTCAGTGGGGCAAGTCCCTCACCTTCATGAGTGTCTTTTCTCTCCACTTTTCAAGTTGTTGCCGCTCTCGTGTCTACTGCTGGTCTCTTACACTCTCCATATTTACCTACTTGTTCTTGTTTAACTTCTGGCAAATCTTACTTGTTTCATTGTCCTTCATTTTATTGTAGGGTGCCAGGTTTTTATTTAATGTAGGGTTTTGTTGAAAGTAGACTTTGTTGGCAGGGCTATTTTGCATCATTTCCTGGTTGTTCTTAGGTAATATTCCAAAGAAATGAGGGAAGGGGCCTCCGTGGTGGTGCAAGGTGTTAAGTCTCAGCACTATGAAGTTTTTTTTTTTTAAGATTTACTTATTTATGCATACAAGAACCGGGGTGTAGGCCATGGGTGGGGTGGTGAGAGGATTCACCAGAGACAGAGTGGGGAGCAGAACAGGCAGATCGACCGAAATACACTGCTGAGGGGAGCAGTGGTTGAGGCAAGAAAGGTCTGCTGCACCATGTAGGAAGCTCCTTGGCAGGGATGAACTCGTGTTGCACTGGCCGCTGACAGCTTCATAGTGCTGAGGCTTAACCTGTTGCGCCATCAGGGAGGCTCAAGCACTGTGAAACTTTTGGCAGCTACTGCATCTCAAATTCATCCCAGACCAGAGAGCTTCCCACATGGCGCAGCAGACCTCTTCTCTCTCACAAGCTGCTCCCCTCAGTAGTGTGTTTCAATCAATCCGCCTGTTCCTCTCCCCACTCTATCTCTGGTGAATCTTCTCACTGCCCCTCCCCCACTTCTGGCCTATACCCCAGCTCTTGTATGCATAAACAAATAAATCTTTGCAAAAAAAAGAAATGAGGGAAAGATGTTGACTTATACTGTCATATTTATACAAGAAATGAAGTAATTTATTTTTAACTCAAGTATATAAAGATGTCACTATACTGTGAATTTTCAAATGTTCCCGTAGTTCTCTTTTTTTATTTCATAGTCCTTGAATTGGCATTTCAAGTCCTCCTCAGTGCAGGTCAAACCTCATTCTACTTCATGCTCCATGTATTTTACACTTTTGTTAAATTATACTGAATTAGTTACCTGAATAGTGACTCTTGCTTCTCAATACTTTCATTCACCTCTTTTAGTTGACTTTTCCTTTCCTCCTTTTCAGGCCTTTTCAACTTCCATGGTCCTTATTATCAGTTAAATTCCTGTCTGGACTTCAATATTTACCTCAATAGTATCCAATTTTTTTTTAAAGATTTGTATATTTATGCATACAAGCTGGGGTGGAGGCCAGAGGTACGGGGTGGTGAAAGGATTCGGCAGAGACAGTGGGGAGCAGAACAGGCAAATCCCCTGAAGTGCACTGCTGAGGGGAGTAGCAGGCGTGGCAGGGTAGGTCTGCTGCACCATGTGGGAATCTCCCTGGTCAGGTATCGAACTCGCGCTATAGTGGCTCTGGATAGCTTCATAGTGCTGCGTTTAATCCATTGCTCCACCAGGGAGGTCCAATAGTATCCAATTTTGAAAGCTTTTCGTCTCTTTAAGTGTTTAACTGTAATTTACATAATCATATTATCTTAGAACTGCATCCTATTACATATAATATTTTGTCATTTGGGTACTGCTTCCAGTACCAGTTGGAAGAAAGTCCATGACTTAGTTTTTTTGTGCCTCATTTATGCCTGCACACAAACATCGTGCATCATATATAGTCAATAAACTTTTTTTGAAATGATAAGAATCACACAAAAGACCAAAATTATGTTCCTGAATTCATGGCACAATTTCTTCCTAGTCTCACTGATGCACAATATAACCACTCATGGGGGTAATTGGCTTTCTTTTTCTGAAGTCACAGATTCTTGCAGATCAAAATGTAAGGATGTGATTGCAGATGTACTTGTTTAGTCATGCAGACAATCAAGCCATGTTTTGATCATTTTAATTGTTTTATATCAATACAGAATAATTTGTTCTTAGTCTTTATGAGTCCTTTATTGCTCTTAAGAGATTAAAAAACAAAAATGAAAAACACAAGTTTCCTTAATCTTTTACTATAAATGATAGATTTCTATCATGATATAAATACATTAGTAGAACAAGCTTTGTTAAAATTTGACATTTAAATTTAAGTTGAAATAAATGGAATAGCAGAAGTTTAAAGTTCCCTAAACAGTCTGTTGGTCTTAAAAGCATACAAAAGTTTAGATAAAGTGAAATTTGAGAATTTACTCCTATTTCATTCAATTCGGTCTCTTGCTGAGTCTAATTTACGTGTCATTTTCTTCATCTATTTGTAGCCTTGAAAGCTGTATTTGATGAGAGAAACCTCTTCCCCAAAGAAATTCTGAGTCGTGAACATAAAGCCAAGCAATTATGTCAAGAGACAAGTGGTGAAGTGAAGATTAAAAAAAAAAAAAGAAAAAGCAGTTTTAAATAAGAAGAAAATACATATTTTCTTGTCATAGAAAATATACACATACAATGTAGAGATGGAATCAATAATTTTGCCCCTTTTACTTATTTTGAACTTCAGCAAGTTTTTCAGATGATTTTTAAATATTGCATTTATTCATCACCTTTCATTTTCTTTGTTTCTTAATAAAAGAAATATTGGGAAAAAAATGGACACTATAAGTATATCTATTGTCAAGTATTTTATACAAAATTATAATCCTAGAGCAAATTATTTCAAACAGTTGCACTTATGTTTAATTGTTTCTGTCAATTAACTTTTTTGGTCAATAGTCATTGTAAAACCTGTACTGAAATTAAATATGAAATATACTGGCACAGTATTTATCTATTAATTGACAAAGAAAAATTTCCCTCCTATTTACACTTATTAATTTTTTGAAAAATATTCTTATAATGGAATTACAACTTGTCAATACTAGCTATTCTGTTGATTCTTGACTTATGTTCATTCTTCTATGTATTATGTGAGAAATTACTGCATATGTTTTACCTCTACACTTTGTTATAATGTATTTTAAAATTGGGTCACATAATGAAACCAAAAAGGTAATAGCCTTTGGACTATCCAAAGAAGTAAATCTAATTATAAGATCATTTAGGAAACATTTGGTTCTGAAACATTTGGTTTCTGAAAAAATAATGCCTTATTTTGGGGGATCATTTTTCTTTATAAGCCAATTTATTTTTACCTTTTTATATAGTGTGTCCTGTGAGAAGAATTAATAAATACATTCATATAATTTTACTTTCTAAATATTTGTATTTTATTTATTTACTTTTTAAGATTTTGAATCATATATTTTTCTTTTATCTTTTTTCTCAATTTATCTTTACTTTTAATTGAAGTAACTACACTATAACATTATATAACTTTCATGTGTGCACCACTGATAATCAACATGTGTATATACTACATTAAATTCACCGCTAAAGGTTCAAATCTATCCTTTACCATACCACTGTGTCCTTCTCCCCTGCTTACCCCCCTCTTCCTCCTTTTCTTCTGGTAACTACTAATTTGTCTCATAGCACAAAAGTTTATTTTTGATTTATTTAGTTCATCTATCTGTTTGTTTTTTCTGTATATTATGAATGAGTGAAATCATGCCTTCCTTTACCTAGCTTATTTCACTAAGCATAATTTCCTCTAGGTTCGTCTACATTGTTGAAAATGGCAGGATTTTATTTGTTGCTTAAATTAATAACTGAATAGTTTTTAATTTAAACACACACACACACACACACACACACACACACACACACACGCCCCACATCTTTATCTATTCATTAATTGCTGGACTCTTAGGTTGTTCCCAGTTTTTTGCTCTTGTAGATAGTGCTGAAATAAACACGGGGAGGCATATATATTTTCCAATTGGTGTTTTCATATTTTGGGGGTACATGAAATTTCTATTTTCAATTTGAGGAGTTTCCATACTGCTTTCCATAATGACAGTAACAATTTACATTACCACCCACAGTGTATAAGGCTTCCCTTCTCTCTACATCCTCTCAAACACTTTTTATTTCTTGTCTTTTTGGATAATGGCATTTTCACTGGTGTGAGATTCTATATCATTGTTGCTTTGATTTGTATTTCCTTGACAATAAGAGATGACAAACTTTATTCTGTGCTTTATGGCCACATAAAACTACACTCTTTGGAGAAGTGTCTATTCAAATACTTTGAACACTTTTTAATTAGGTTATTTGTTTTTTATTGCTGAGTTGTTTTTTTTTTAATGAAAGGTCTGACCAAAGGCATCCATGATTGATAATGGCATGGCAGCTTTATTGTTTTTTTTAGAGATTTATTTATGCATACAAGCTGGGGTATAGAACAGAGGTGTGGGGTGGTGAGAGGATTCACCAGAGACAGAGTGGGGAGCAGAACAGGCAGATCGACTGAAGTACACTGCTGAGGGGAGCAGTGGGTGAGGCAGGACAGGTTTGCTGCACCATGTGGGAATCTCCCTGGTTGGTATTGAACTTGTGCTGTATTGGCTCTGGATAGTGCTGCGCTTAATCTGGAGGCCCAATTGCTGAGTTTTTTATTTCTTTATATATTTTGGAAATTAACTCCTTGTTGGACATGTGATGTGTAAATGTCTTCTTCCGTTCAATACAATGTTTTTTTTTTTTTATTTTGATGCAAGTTTCTTTCACTGTGCAGTCTTTGTAGTTTGATGTATTCCTATTGTTTATTTTTACTTTTGTTTTCCTGCTGTTGGCATTAAATCCACCACACCTATCCATAGCATATGTCAAGCTACATAAAATTTATGTTTTCTTCTATGTATATTATTGTTTTAGGTCTTACATTCAAGTCTTTAATGCATTTTGGATTAATTTTTGTGTATGGTGTTAGATGTTTAGTTTCATTCATTGGCATGTGACTGTCCAGTGTCCCAACACCATTAAGTGAAGAATCTTTCCTTGCTCCATTGTAAAGTCTTGACTCCTTTGTTGTAAACTTGTTGTCAATATGTTTGTGTTTTTATTTTTGGTCTCTTGAGTCTTTTGTATTAATCTGCTTTATTTTTAAAATACCAAGCTGTTTTAATTATTATTTCTTGGTAGTATAGCTTGAAGTTGAGAATGATAGCTCCACTTTTATTCATTTTTTTCAGGAATGTTATTACTATTTGAGATCTTTTGTTTTCCAAATCAATTTCATGATTTTTAGTTCTATGCCATGAACAATGCTATTTGGAATTTGATAAAATTGTATTGAATATGTATATTGGTTTAGATGATAAGGCCATTTTAGCCATGTTAAGTATTGTGATCCATAGCATTGCATACATTTCCATCTCTTTGTATCTCCTATTCCTTTCAATAATGTCTTCCAGGGTTTTTTTGTATCCAGATCTTTCATTCTTTTGTTAATTTTTTTCTAAAGTACTTAATTATTTTGAATAAGATTGTACTTGGATTGCTTTCTTGCTTTCTGTTCCTACTAGTTAATAATTTGTGATTAGAAATAAATAAAATATACAATCGATATTAATTTTGTAGTTGCCATTTCACCCCTTAAATGTAATTTACTACTTTTTTTTTCAAATTGAGGTAACATTGGTTTATAATGCTGTATGATTTAGAAGTATAGGGTTACCCCTTCAGGTTTTGTGATCACACCACCCCAAACTGAGACCTCTATTGTCCTCCCCCATAGTCCATTGTGATCATTCCCCACTTTGCTTTTCCCTTCCTCCACCTCCTTTGATAACCTCAGTTCTACAGTCAGATTTTTAGGGTTCATTATTGGTTTGGCATTATCTAAACTTTTGTTTTGTTTCTGTACTCCACATGTAAGTAACAGCATCCTGTATTTGTCTTTCTTCTTCTGATTTACTTTGCTTAGCATAATCCCCTCCATTTCCATCAATGTTACTGCAATTGGCAAGAGTTTACATTTTTTATAGTGTTATAATATTCCATTCTGTGTAATATACTGCATCTTTCTAATCCACTCATCTTCCTTCTGGTACTTAGGTTGTTCCACAACTTGGCTTTTGTAAACAGTGCAGTCTTGGTTTCTGATGTCCTGGAGGTGCTCTAGTATCACTCAGATCACAGGATCCCGTGCCCAGTGCTGCTCTAGACTGCTTTGGATTATTATTCTGGGAGCAATTCAGGGAGCCTCCTCTGAAGCTACCTTCAAAGCCTCCCCTTATTGTTCCTTTACTTTTTCTTTAGTTTTTGGGATTTGCTGTGTATGATATGAAGTCATCTGCAAATAGTGATAGTTTTACTTCTTTCTTTTCAATTCATATAATTTTCTTGCTTAATTGCGCTTGCTAGGAGTTCCAACACTTATATTGAATATGAGTGGTCATGTGGACATGATTCTTTCATTCCCTGTCTTAGAGGAAAAGCTTTAAGTTTTCACCATTGAGTATGATGTTGGCTGTAGACTTGTTACATATGGCCTGTATTATAATGTGGTATCTTCTTTCTATACCCATTTTGTTGAGTATTAAATAAATGTATGTTGAATTTTATTAAATGCATTTTGCAGTTTTTCAGATAATTAAATGATTTTTTTGTTTTGTTGTTATGGTGTGTCATATTTATTTATTTACATATTACTCTTTAAAACATTTTTGTATATATTTTTAAGATACTATTGGTTTACAACAGTGTATATAATTCAGAGATATAGGTTCCCACCTCTTCAGGTTATCACATCACACCCATAACTAAGGCAATTATAGTCCTCCACCATCATCCATTGTGTCGACTCCTTTATATCCCCTCCACCTTCTCATTTCCTCTCTGGTAGTCTCAGTTTTTCACTCAGATTTCTAGGGTTTGCTTTTGATTTGTTGTTGTTGTCTGACTTTTTGTTTTGATTTTGTGTAATCCTCATATGAACAAAAATCATACACTTGTTTTTATCCCTTTCACTTCTTTTGCTTAGCATAATTCCCCAAGTCCAGCCAAGCTGTTGTGAATGCAAGAGTTCATTTTTTATAGGTGAATACTATTCCATTTGGTATACTGTACCACATCTTTTTAATTTAGTCATCTGTCATTGTGTACTTTAGTTTCTTACCATAATTTGGCTATTTTAAATAATTTATAATTGATATAGGATTCCATCATTCCCTCCAAATTAGTGTTTTTGCATTCTTTGGGTAGATACCTAGAAGTGGGATTATGTCACACAGAAGATCAATATTTAATATTTTGAAAAAGCTCCACACTGTTTTCCATAGGAGAGTACCACTTTGCATTTTCACTAATAGTGCAGAAAGTTTTCTTTTTCCTCCACATTTTTTTCCAACACTTCTCCTTGGATTTTTTAATATAGGGCATTTTCAGAGGTGTGAGATGTTATCTCATTAGGGTTTTGATTTGCATTTCCTTGATGATGGATGACAATAAGCATTTTTTTCATTAGCTTCTTGGCCATCTGTCTGTCTTTTTAAAAAAGATTTATTTATTTATTCATACAAGTGCTGGGGTGTAGGCCAGAGGAGTGGAGGTGGGTGGGTGAGAAGATTCACCACAGACAGTGTGGGGAGCAGAACAGGCATATTGACTGAAATACACTGCTGAGAGGAGCAATAGGCAAGACTGGAGAGGTCTGCTGTGTCGTATGGGTTAGCTCCCAGGCCAGGGATTGAACTCTTGCTGCATTTGCTGCTCATAGCTTCATAGTGCTGAGACTTAACCCCTTGCACCAGGGAGGTCCCCTGTATGTCTTCTTTGTAGAAGTAGTTGAGCTCTTCTGTTGATCTGCATAACTTCTAAATAAATCTTGTAAATAAGCCCTTTCATAAATGTGTGATATGCAAATTTGTTCTTCCACTCAGTAGGATATCTTTTTTATTTTAGTGATAGTTTCTTTTATTGTGCAGAAGATTTTTAGTTGGATATAGTACCATTTGTTTATATTTTCTTTTGTTTTTCTTGTCATTGGAAACAAATCCAGAAGGATAGCATTGAAATCAGTGTCATGGAGTGTTATGCTTATGTTTTCTCAATGTATTTTATGGTTTGGGTTCTTAACATCCAGTCTTTAATACAATTTGCCTTCATTTTTCGTGCAAGGTGTGAAGTGGTCATCTAGTTTCATTCTTTAGCATATGACCAATTTTCCCAATACCATTTATTGAAGATGCTTTTCTCCTCATCTAATATATACTACTCGCCCCTTTATCATAGATTAGCTGTCCATTCATGGGTGGGTTTATTTCTGGGTTCTAATTCAATTACATTGGTTTGTGTCTTTTTAAAAAAAATTCTAGTGCCATAGTGTTTTGATTACAATAATTTTGTAATATAATTTGTGTCTGAGAGTGAACAGTAACACTTTTTTTTTTTTTAAATCAGGATTGCTTTAACTATTCATGGTCTTTTGTGACTACATATGTAATTCAGTTGTGTTTGTCCTATTTCTTCAAAGAAATGCCACTGAGTTCTTGATATAGATTGCATTTCATCTATACAATGCATTGGGTAGTATTTGATGTTAACAATATTAATTCTTCTAATCCATGAGCAGGGAATATCTTTTCATTTTTTCTATCTTCTATTTTTTTAACAATGTCTCAGAGTTCTTATTTGTATAGGTCTTTCACCTCCTTTTTAAGTTTACCTCTAGGTATTTATTTCTTTGTGATGGGATTGTTTTCTTGATTTACTACCCTTATTACTGTATGCATATAGGATCACAACTGATTTTTATGAATTGATTTTGTAACCTCCAGCTTTATTGTATAGATTTGTTGTTTCCATTAGGGTTTTAAGGGAATTCCTAGGGTATTCCATGTATATTATCATATATCTTCTGAAGGTAGTGATAATTTTACTGTTCTTTCCCAATTTGCATTCCTTTTATACATTCTCATTCTAATTGCTCTAGGTGAGAATTCAATATTCTGTTGAATAGTAGTGGTGAAAGGAGAAGACCTTATCTAGTGCAAGATCTTAGAGGAGAAGTTTTCAGTATTTCACTATTAAATACAGTATTTGCTGTGGGTTTTTTATGTATGGTGTTTATTATATTGAGGAATATCCCATCTATTGCCACTTTTGAGGGTTTTTTTTTTAATCATAAAGCAATATTGAATCTTCTCAAATGTTTTCTCCACAACTATTATTGAAATTATATGATTTTTATCTTTCTTTTTGTTCATGTGTTGAATTACATTGATCGATATCTGGTTGCTTAACTCTCCTTGCATCCCTGAAATATTCCACTTGGTTATAATGTATCAAAATGATCCTTTTTTTAAAAACTTATTTTTATTTATTTATGCATACCAGACCTGGGTGTAGGTTAGAAGTGTGTGGGGGAGGGGTAAGAGGACTCACCAGAGACAGAGTGGGGAGGAGAACAGGGGGATTGATGGAAATACACTGCTGAAGGGAGTAGCAGGCAAGACAGGAGAGGTCTGCTGCTCCATGTAGGTCAGGTCCCTGGTCAGGGTCAAATTCGTGCTGCAGTGGCTGCTGATAAGCTTCATAGTGCTGAGACTTAATCACTTGCACAACCAGTGAGGCCCCTCAAATACTTTTTTATGACATTCATCCATCCCACTATTAAAGGCATATGCAAGGAACCATTTTAGACAGCAGGTATGCACACATAAATAGAATATTTCCTTCTGCTTCTTTTTTTTTTAAGATTTTTTTATTTATTCATACAAGCTGGGGTACAGGCCAGAGGCGTGAGGCGGCGAGAGGGTTTACTAAAGACAGAGTGGGGAGCAGAGCAGGCAGATCGATGGAAATGCACTGCTGAGGGGAGCAGCGGGCGAGGCAGGAGAGTTCTGCAGCACCATATGGGAATCTCCCCGGCCGGGTGTTGAACCCGCTGCCGACAGCTCCACAGCGTAGTGCTTAACCGCTGTGCCACCAGGGAGGCCCTTCCTTCTGCTTTCTGAAGACACATAAAGTACAGTGGTTTATTAAACAAATATTAAGTTAGCCCAACTACTTTTTCCTGTATACTTTGCAAATTGTTTTAGTAGACATATTTTACTTTGTTTTTCACACTCTTGAAGGTGACTTTATTTGAAGTGTCTAGTCTGATTCATATAAGTCACTCTGTTGTGTCTGGACCTTAATTAACTTGCTGTGAAATATATTCACAAGTATATTTAATGAGAATCTAGCTTTTAAAGGTATAAATATTTCTGTTAATGTTACTGTTTCTAATAATTTGGCAAACAAACAAACACCTGAAGGGAAAATATAAAAAGACATTTAGTTATGTCTTATTACTCATTTAATCTCAAAGTATCTGGCTGTGGTTGGCAAATAGCATGGTCTCACCTATGATATGTTAACGGCATTGAAAGATATTGCAAACTGTTTCTGACACTGAATTATTTTAGATCCACTATTCATACAGTGAAAGGAATTTACCACATTAAAACTGGAGATGCCATAATTTTTAATAGGCTGCTTTTTTGGTAGTATGCATATTTATAATAAATATCTTTTATCCTGTCTTCTTTTCAGAGCATTTTCCTCTTATCTCTCAAAATATATGGAGCAAACTGGCAAAAGAAAAATGCCTGACATTAAACCATGTTCCAAATTAACTTTTCAGTTCTTAATTAATTAGGGCACTTGCCTGTATACTTTTAAGGTTTGGAATTAAATATATCTTTACTCTAAAAATAAACTATAAAATGCTAGGAAATGTAATGAGATTGTACTTACACTTATCTTACTAATTTTATAAAAATTCCCAGATTTACTTTTTACAGTGCACAAATTTATATCAAGACAGTTTGGCTCTCACTAATGAATATATTTTTTTCCCTCCTGATGCTCTATTTGCAAAATAGATATGTAGAAGGAGCAGATTTTTGAAAGTGTTCAAAAGATTTGCAGTAATATTTTATGGACAATTGTAGTTTATTAATTTTTGTCTATCCTATACTATCTCTTAATAGAACTTACTACAGGGAGGCAAAACTCATTGCCTTTGCTTTTTACTTCTCAAGAGAAAGGAAAATATACATTCTGTTTGAACTACTCTAACATAAGGTCCTCACAGAACAAGTTCATTAAGTGATCTTACCAAGACAGACTGTCTCTGTCAGTGGAAGAAAAAGTAATGGCCTGTTCCTGGGAAAATCACATTGTGATGTGAGTAATATACAGACATAGTAATTTGGTACTTTGCTAAGTGTTCATGTGATGGATGTTTGCTGGCTTCAATATGTGGGTAGAAATCATTGACTGAATGATGGCCTTGGATATTCAGATTTTTTTTTCTGAGTTCTATTTTTTTTTCAAAGATTTATTTATTTATGCATACAAGCTGGGATACAGGCCAGAGGCGTGGGGTGGCGAGAGGGTTCACCAAAGAGAGAGTGGGGAGCAGAACAGGCAGATTGACTGAAATACATTGCTGAGGGGAGCAGCAGACAAGACAGGAGAGGTCTGCCGAGCCATGTGGGAATCTCCCTGGCTGGGTGTCGAACTCGCATCGCTGCTGCCGACAGCTCCACAGCACAACGCTTGACCGCTGCACCAGCAAGGAGCCCCAACATTCAGATTTTTTATTTATAAACAGAATGTAGAACAAGAATGATAATGTTCTCTGTTTCAGGAAAATTCAAAAACTTTTAATTTAAAGCTGAGTAGAGTTTGCTATGTTAGAGCTAGTGATGTTAGAATATAGCTAAATATTAGTATATATTTAGAAATACCTAGAGAGGCAATTAAAAATTTTATTAAATTAGGAGATTATGACCTGTGAAATCATATGAACTCTCAGGTCTCTCATTAAATTATAGCCCTGTTAGGAGAAAGTACGTAACAAGGCCTTGAAAAAGTGTCATTTTTTTTTTAAAAAATCAATTCCTTTTACTTTATTATTTATTGACTTTAAGCATCATTGTTTATTTTTTTCACAGCATAGGATTTCACCATAGTTTTCATACCACCTTAGTGACAATAGCCCTCTGCCATACTCTACCACACTCTCCTCCCTCTCTGTTCTTTACTCTCCTGTTCTCCTTCCCCTGTCTCTCTCTCCTCCCGAGTATCTCAGATTTACGGTCTGTTCTCAAGGGTAACTTTTACAGATGAGTGGGTCAAGGAGATGGACTACTATTCAACAACCAAAAAGAGTAAACTCATGCTTTTTGTGGCAACTTGGATGAAATTGAAAGGGATTATTCTAAGGGAAATAAGTCAGATGGAGAAAGATAAATACTGGGTGGTTCCACTTATTTGTGGTATCTAAAGTATGAAGCAGAAACTCAGACAAAGACAAACTGTACATCAGTTCATTTTAAAGGTGTCTATATTCATCTTTCTCCTTTCTCATGAATTAATAAGAAATTATATTATGATCAATAAGTGAATATAAATTTAATTAAAATGGACCGAATTCTCATTTCTCAAAGACCACTGAAGAATAACAAATATGTTTAATATCTGAGTGTAATTGAAAGACTTTTTTTGAACTAGAGGAATAAGATCAACACCCACTTATTATGCTCTATTTTTATTAGTTCCCTGTTTATAGAGAAAATAATATATACTTTTTAAAGTGCATAAATTATCTATGTTTAATAATATTATCTTGATGTAATTTAGTAAATCAATGTTCTTAATCTGGTCTTTTTGATCAACATAAAGAATACATATATTCAGTGTTATTCTTATTCCTAAAAATGCAAATGGGCCTTGTAGCCACAGGAAACTTCTCTGACTATGGTACAATTTGATAAATTGTTGAAAACTCCATCAGTGCAGCAGCAATTTGTCTCTGTATTCTGAATTTGATTAGCTTTATTCTCTTTCTCATAGGCATTCTGAAATATTTATGATAAAGTACTCTGATAATCTGAAGTGGGAGTCTTGTGAGAAA
Source organism: Scalopus aquaticus (assembly GCA_004024925.1). Classification (NCBI taxonomy): domain Eukaryota; kingdom Metazoa; phylum Chordata; class Mammalia; order Eulipotyphla; family Talpidae; genus Scalopus; species Scalopus aquaticus. Next base: position 27,358 of record PVIJ01005323.1, read on the forward strand.
CAAAAAGAACTAATTACAAGTAAATTTACAACCACTGGGATGGTCTTAAAATTCTGTTTCTACTTACTATGAAAATGAAATAATGGATGAAATAATACTATGAACTTAATAATTTTTTCAAATTACATTATTGTTTTCTCTCTCAATTTTGCTCATTTTGTCATTGATCATTAACTTGATCATATTCATCTTTTTCTACAAATGTGCCAAACACCTGTTTTAGTTTTAGAGGAATTAATCAAACAATGTGCGAGACAAACAGAGTTGGCCTTGACTGATCAGTTGTTCCATGTACTAGTGTTTCCCAGCAAACACATTTTAGTTGCAACATTACAGTGAAAAACCAGAAGCCAATTTTGGGTAAGTACCTTAAAACTGGGTAGCTTTTGAATGATTTATGTATGTAATAACATTGACTATGACTGTGTAATAGAGCAGAAGAATGGTATTTCAATTCGCTTTGGTACATATATTGTATTCATTTACTAAATTAACACATTACTTTCATTGCTTTTAAAAGTGTGACTATAAATTTGAAAGTCAAATTCTTATAGGACTTTTGGTCAAGTTATTTAGTTCACAAGTGCTTTGTGCTTTCTTATGAGATAACATCCAAAACCCAGAAGAGGTAAGAGAACTTTTGTAACTAGTGTTTTGTGTATGCTTGTAGTTCATTGAGTGCCTACAAATTTTCTGGGAGGAATCGTAAAATAATGTAAATTTTAATCAATAAGATTGCTACTGATATCGAGGTTAACTCCCAGATTCTAGTGCAAGGTAATAAAACTACATTCTTCATGATACTATTTTTTATTTTAATACAAACCAAATACATAAAGATGTTAATTGACTAATTGCCATTTGATGACTTAAAAGTACTAATAACATTAGACTATATATCTATAAACTGATATTTTGTTCAAAAACCTTCTAAGATATTAAATATGCTAGAAAATGGTACAAAGAACTTTATTTTGTGTAAAACTTTTTTTGCTTGCTTACTAAATTTTACTATCATAGCACTACTGCCTCTCACAACCTTATGTACTAACTTCATTCTCAATAATCATTTGCTTAATAGTATATGTCTAAATTAAGTTTACCAATACATTATATTCTAACAGTTGTTTACGATTACATTTAGATTTTTTCCTTTGCATATTGTTTATCTAAATAAACAGAGTTTAAATATATATATTGGTAAAGAATATGAAATACCTAGCTAATGACTCCACAGTTTAGTTTTGGAGAATATTTGGCTATTAGTAATCCATATATAATAATAGTGTTTATTAGTGATAGGTCGTGGTTCTTAATGGTCTGCAAAACACTCTGGAAATATGGCTGTCTATTCTTTAAGGCTAACAAAATGTATCCTGGAGGCTTTCATCCTAATACTCAAAAAAGATTAATTCCTAGTAAACTATTAAAGTAAAGATTATTTTTTAAAGATTTGTTTATTTAATCATATAAGAATTAGGGTGTAGGACAGAGATGTGGGGTGGTGAGAGGATTCACCAGAGAACACAGAGTGGGAAGCAGGACAGGAAGATCTACTGAAATATACTGCTGAGGGGAGCAGAGGGCGAGACAGGAGAGGTCTGTTGTGCCATGTGGGAAGCTCCTGGCCTAGAATTGAACTCATGCTGCAGTGGCTGTGGATAGCTTCATAGTGCTGAGACTTAGCTCATTTGCGCTCCAGGGAGGCCCTAAAATAAAGATTATTAAGAATCACTAAAATGTATTATTTGTAAGGTAAAATTAATGTTACTAAAATTTATGAGGTGTTCAGAGCCATATTTTATTCATTCATTCATTCATTCATGTTTTCATTAGTGAAGTACCATTGTTTTACATCCTTCTTTTTTGCTAACATGGGATTTCTAACTTCAGGTGTGGTCACTATAGCTCTCCTACACCAAAGCACTCATAGTCCTCCACCATTGTCCACTGTGTTCCCCCTCCTATCCCTTCAGAGTTAGTATTCTACCAAGTATCTGCTAATATTGAAAACTCATTTTACTTAAGATTTTTTTTTAAGATTTATTTTTTTATGTATGCATACAAGCTGGGGTACAGGCCAGAGATGTGGGGCGGTGAGAGGGTTCACCAGAGACAGAATGGAGAACAGAACAGGGAGTTGGACGGAAATACACTGCTGAGGGGAGCAGTGGGTGAGGCAAGAGAGGTCTGCTGTGCCATGTGGGAATCTCCCCAGCTGGTTGTCAAACTTTTGTCGCGCTGCTGCTGCTGACAGCTCCACAGTGCAGCGCCCAACCACCGCACCACCAGGGAGGCCCCTTTGCTCAACATTTTATCAGTTCATTGAATTTCTGCAATTTTAGTGGAGAGGATTGTGATAAGGTGGTGTGGTGTTAGTGTTGTTGTGAAATGGTTATAATTTTCAACTGCAATTTTCTTATTTATTGATCGAGTTATTCTTTGACTTTTTAATTGTTTTTTTCTTTTGTTATTATCAGACCATTTATATTTTAATGCCACTTAAAATTATGTTTATTGAGAGAAAATTGGTTTACAGCAGTGTATATATTTTTGAGATATAGATTCATATCTATCACCCTATAAGCCCCAATAATCCTCCAACATATTTCAATGATCCCTTCCCTCTTTGCTAATATTGTTTCTTTACAATTTTTTTGAGTTGTCTTTCCTTCCCTTTGGGAAAGTACAAGGTGCATTTTGAGGTTTTTGTCCTATAGAAGTGGGATTCCATGCAGTTTGAGAATTACTCCTGCAAAAAGCCGTATCACTCAATTGATTCAGAATATGTTAATTTCTTATATCATAGTCCATACTCAGTATATAACATAGTCAGTATACTATATTTTATTCCATTCTTCCTTTTGATCTATAAATAATGTTAGAGTAGTGTGGGCAGAGGTTCCCTTGATATCAGAGTTAAAAGTGTATCATTTAAAGCCAATGAGAAAAAAACAGGAAAAATTATCATTTCAATATTTATAGTATTATCATTGATAGTATTCCAGTGTTATAATTCCTCCTCTGATTTTATTTAAGAAATCACGATTCATTTTTAACTGGTTCTTGAAGAAATATAAAAAAAATACCATTAGCACATGTTCTGTTTCTCTTAACAGAAGCTGCTTAGAAAACTGTTATTAGAATATTCTGTAGTTTGTTCTCATAAGGAAAGTTCTGATAGGTAGAAAGTTTTCTGTTGAGATTAATATGCTAAACTCTGATTATTCTTAGAACTAATACATTTTTAATTAAATGATGTACAGTGGTCAAAAATGCACAAGATCTTGTGGATTCTCCTGCTGACTTTGTCTGGAAGTCAAGCTTCAAGACCTTGGGCTCAAAGAAACAATGAATTTGCAATGGATCTCTATCAAGCAATTCGTTTATCTCATGATAACAACATTATATTTTCCCCTCTTGGAACAACTGTGCTTCTTGGAATGGTACAACTGGGAGCAAAAGGAAAAGCACAACAACAGATAAAACAAACTTTAAAATTTCAGGACTCTTCAACTGGTGAGAATTTCACATGATTATTTATACTAGATAAGATTTGGGAAAACATATTTTTTTAAATATTAGAGAGAAGCTCAGGCTCATAGAACTTCAATAAATAAAAAAATGAAAAGTTATAATAAAACAGATGTAAATTATAGACATCTATAATGTTTCTTAATTAAAATGTTAACCAAAATAATTTATTAAGAAATTAACTCTGTGCAGATTTAATATTGTGAGTATGTCTTTGCATGCTCACAATGAAAAAAAAGGCCTCTGGTCTTTTTTTCTATCAGGTTATAATTAATAGTGTTTATGTTATGTGTGTGTTTATACATATATATCTGTATGTGTGTGTGAATTCTTTCACCATCACTATATTATTTGGACCATTTTCTTACATCATGAAACTGCTTCAGAATATAATTTTTAACTGTTAAATTTTATTGTCTCTTATGCAAGTTCTGTTACGAACTTAGCCCTCCTTCAGTAGGTTGTTTCCAGCACCTGTGAGAATCCTCAGCTAGAGTTCTGTGTGCAGCTCATTAATTTTTAAAATTTTCAAAATTAGTTTTCTAACCAAAATTTAACTTTTTCACTTAAATGAGATCAAGAAAAAGCATTAATTTATGCATTTTAAAGGTTTATTTAGCTGACAGTTTTAAAGTAAAAATTGAAAAGAAAAAGCATGGACATAAATCATCAGAAGGTTTCATATAATTTTTTTGTTTTCTAGTTTCCCAAACTACAAAACAGAGAGAAACAGAGAAATATTAACAACCTTGGACTGTAGGTAGTAACTGAGAAACTGTGTAGAAACTTTTATGCAGAAGTCCCACGTGAACGAAGCAATTGCCATTCTTCTTGGCCATGCTTTGTTCTCAATTTCCATAATGATTTTAATTGTAGACTTTTACACCCTTGTCAGATAATGTGTTTTAAACATCAGAGAAGTCATCCAGATTTTTGATTTAAGAACTTAGTCACAACTGATTTCAATATGTTTGCCTTACCACAGAGTGAGGATTTTGTTTTTCTGAAAAAAGATCTATTTACAAGGTTTACTTGCATAATTTAAAATAAAGGCATTTTTAAAAAGATTTATTTATACATCAAGCTGGGGTACAGGCCATAGGCACGGGGCAGCGAGAGGGTTCACCAGAGGCAGATTGAGGAGCAGAACAGGCAGATCGACGGAGATACACTGCTAAGAGGAGCAGCAGGCCAGGCAGGAGAGGTCTGCCTTGCTATGTGGGAATCTTCCTGGCTGGGGTAAAACTAGTGTCGCTGCTGCGACAGCTCCACAGCACAGCGCTTAACCTCAGCGCCACCAGGGAGGCACTAAAATAAAGGCATTTTTATAGAAAAGAAGTTGGTGATAGTGATGTTAATTTCAAATTTTCCTTTGCAAATAGTGCAAAATGAAGTCACTGTGTTTGAGATTTAGTCTTGATTATATTAAATTCAGCAAATCCCACTACACATACCTAGAAGCATTTAAATCACTTGATACTGCTTGAAAAATTATAAAACATTTATGAAGATATGTAAAGTTGATTCTATGACAAAGTAATAAGATTAGAGCCTCCAAAATCTAAATTACTCTAATTGGATTCATGTTATAGAAAAACAGAGAAACAGTAAAACCACTGGATAATAATAATAATTATAGTAATAACACTGTACACATTATCATATACACACTATACGTATATAGATATACTATATATGTATATATATATAGAGAGACTATATATATATACATAAATATATAGTATCAATCACTGTTTTATGTGCTTGTTATATACGATCTCATTTAATATTTAATATTCACAGTTTCTCTTTGAGGCAGACATAACACACTCTACGAATAAACACACTGAGGCAAAGAAACTTGCCCGGAACTAATTCAGTGAGGATTATAGATGCAAGTGATCATGCAATTTTTTCTTTGAAGAATATATATGGAAAGTCAAACATTAATATTTTGAAACATAACAAAATATAGCAAACTTGTTTTCTACCTGCTTTGTTATGGGAAAGGGAGAGTAGCACAAAGGAAAGCTAATTGAAAAATGATAAAACTAACCAAAAAGGTAGAAACTATGAAACTATGAAAAATAGTCTAGAAAAGGCCCCCCTGGTGGCGCAGCAGTTAAGTGCTGCGCTGTGGAGCTGTTGGCAGCAGCGATGCAAGTTCAATGCCTGGCAGGGGAGATTCCCACATGGTGCAGCAGACCTCTCCTGCCTCGCCCGCTGCTCCCCTCAGCAGTGTATTTCCGTCTATCTGCCTTTTCTGCTCCCCACTCTGTCTCTGGTGAACCCTTCTTGCTGCCACACGCCTCTGGCCTGTACCCCAGCTTGTATGCATAAATAAATAAATCTTTAAAAAAAAAGATGAACAAAAGAAAATTTCATCTATTAAAAAAATAATCTAGAAAATAAGAAGGGTAGTTAAGAAAAAGAATACATTTAAGATAGGGAACAAGATGAAAAAGCACAAGAAGATGGACAGAAAAAGAGCTGTTTGGAAAGTATTTTAAAAGTAGAGCAAGGCTTGAGACAGGTGATAAGGTGGTGACTGGCAGAGCCATACGGAACCAAGCCAGAAAGAAAAATTAGCAAAATGATCCTGTCTATATTCAAAGTTTTAATATTTAGTTTGTCATGGATTTCTTTTCATTAATAATGATTTTTAAAAAATACATGGCAGTAGAATATTATATTGAAGCTGAGTATATTGACCTGTCTTTACATTTTATGCCCTATGTGATTATCTCATTGATTCATCTTAACCTTGACCCTGCCTCAAGCCTCCACTGATTATGAAAAGGTGCCATCCAACGAATCAGTCTAGATATTACTTTTCCTGTTTCACGTTAACACCTGGCATATTGCGCTGATATCCTACTACCAGTGGGGCTGTCAGTTCTTGTTCTTAATTTCATTGTTAAAGTATCTGCTCAGAATTTATCTTCTTCAGTTCATTGAGCATCTGGTAATATTCCACTTTCTTTGCCTGTCATAATGTTGTTTACTAATCAAAGACTAAGTTGAAGGTAATTCTTTATTCCAAGAGGGTTATGGAAAGAGAACCAGGCTTGAATTCCTGTCTTAGTTCTGTATGCAATAACTTGCCATTTGGCACTTCTAAAGTTACCATAGTTATCTGGATTTTAGATTCCTCACTATAAAAGGAAGATTTTTGATTAAATGGAATTTTGGATGAAATAATTATTTTATGACTGCCTTTCTTTTTATCTTAGGGCCTTTCACATTGCACACACAATTGACCTATGAGCTCTGAGTAGCAGAAGTAAACTGTACTGAGTTGTAGTGCATTTCCTGATGGTTTAGTATAATCGAACTAAATGTCACATTCTTACTCATCGCTCAATTTTTGGAAATGAAATAAACATAATCTCACTGCTGAATAAGAGCTATATGTATGTATTCCTTTTGAACTGTTCTAGAAAGGATTATTCATCTTTATATCAAATTCAATTTATGACAGATAAATTTATCTTCTCCTACAAAGTTATGATATTTAGTGACACTTTTTCATTCACAACTTAGTCCAATAATTTATCAAAGGCCATCTATTTGTTACACAATCTTAGACTTAAGTACATGACACAGATCTATTTGCACTGCCAAATGAGTTGCAGCTATTTTTCTCTCCCCCTTTTCTTTCTCATTCCTTTAAATATGTTCTTAAGTGATAAACTTCTGAAATTAGTTTCAAATTCTGCCACTTAATTTCTAACATTAATTAGTTTTTTGAAAGAAATTTCCATACCTTCACTTGAAAGGTCTTCTATGTAACCTCCCATTTATTAAGACATTTCTTTCAACTGCAGATGCCAATATAACTGCATTTGAAATTACTTCATAAACATGGAAAATAAATCAACTTTCTTCCTTTCCTTATGTAATCAATGCCAAGGCTATAAAGAATTACTGAAATTCTTCAGATTCAATAATGTGGATCTGTGTTTATTGTCTATATCTCTGTGAATGGAGAATCATGAAATTTGAAATGCAATGCAATGTAATATCCAGAGTCCTATATGGTTGTGTTGTACCTGTACAAGAGTGCCAGGGTAAGGGGACAAGTGGGCTTCAAAATGTAGACTTAGTTACACAAGATATGTGGCTATCAGACTCCAGACTCCATATGAGGACTATAGTTCTTATTTCCACAAAGATGCCCTGTGGGCTATAAGCTCTCTGATAAGGTGTATACACACACACACACACACACACACACACACACACACACAACTTATGTCCATAAACATCTAGTAATAAATTACCCTCAGCAATACTTTAAAAATGCTCTTCATTCAATGGGCCTCATCCAATGATCAATATTTGTTTTTTTCTTTAATACATTAATGGAATATAACCAACTTTTAAGTTAGAAAAGCAGTACTTTCAGTATTTAACTGAAGTAAGATATTGACAGAAACTTTGAACTAATGATTGAGTTCCAGGATTAAACCTGAAGAGAATGACAAATATCAGTAGCTTTTGGTAATGAATAAGAAGTCGCTGCACAAAGATCCGAGCTGAGTTCTTACAGTTACACATTATTTCTTGAAAATGCTGTGGTCGGATTAATCCAACAATAAATAAATAGTAGCCTAACAGTGAGTCCTAGCTGACTCTTATAGATTCACTAGCTAGTGTGTATAGCAGAAATAGTTTTTTTTTTTTATTGTTCATGTAGCTTGCCAAAGAATTTAGATGCATAAACCTGAAGAAATAAGCAATTCTCATTCTTCTACATCTCCAGAAATGACTGTAGGGGTTGCCTAGTAAATTTCAAAACTTAGACAGGTGCAGTTATTCATAAGAGAGCAATTCTTCATTAAGCCAAAATAAAAGTAACATTGAAAAGCATTGTTCATCATTTCCATACCTGCGTCAACATTCATTAGCAGTCTCCTATCATAAATATCACATGTAAAGAATGGGAATATAATGATAATTTATCAACAACTGAAGATGAACTAAATTTGACTATAAAGAGGTTTTCTACAGCCTCTTTAAAGGCATATTCTTTTGGAATAAATTTCAAATTTACATATACATTCGTTTTCTTGTGTAAAATCTGATTTCTCTACAAAGTGTATATTATATAGGAGATAAATGCTTAAAATATTTATACTAACTTAGAAAGCATCTTTAGTTAGATGTAAAGGGGCAAAAGATGGTGATATGAATCAGAGTGCTTAGCAGCAACACTGAAAAGCTGTTGTTTTATGTTGTTCAATATGTCAGTATACATTATAATTATTTTTCAGGCAAAGAATTTTCTGTGCTGAAGTCATTTTTCTCTGCCATCTCTGAGAAAAAACAAGAATTTACATTTAATCTTGCCAATGCCCTCTACCTTCAAGAAGGATTCACTGTGAAAGAGAAGTATCTCCATGGCAACGAGGAATTTTTTCAGAGTGCCATAAAACTGGTGGATTTTCAGGATGCAAAGGCTTGTGCAGAGAATATAAGTACCTGGGTGGAAAGCAAAACAGATGGTTAAGTTTCCCATTTTCATAAAATCATTATTTGCCATTATATTCATGGTTTTTAATATCCTAAAACAAAGAGTGACTGAGCATGTTCTACTAAACTATGGCTCAGAGGGATCATAGCTGGTATTTTGTTTCCCTGTTACTCAAATGAATACTAAATTGTAAAACAGAGAGAAACTGTAAGCTTCTTTGAAAATTATGCAGATTTTATTTCATTTTTCAGAGACACCTATTTATAGAATTCCTAATAGAAGACTTTTAATAATTTTTTTTTGTTCAAACATAGATTTTTAAAGTATGACGGTAGAAGTAATATTTTTGACCAGATGAAAATCAGATTTGTAATCCCAAATGCTTTCTTTCCCACATGTGCTGTCAATAATTAACATGTCTTACTTGGATGTGTTAATATTTAATAATAAGTCTTGATAGTCTTATCATAAACTTGATAATCTGAACTTTAACTTAAATATAGGCTAGCAAAAATATCAAAGGGACTAAGGAGTCTCCTTTTTTAGAAACAATACAAGCTTAATTCTGTTCAGATCTGAGTTTAAATCTCAGCAAGTTCTAGTTATGCCCACTTAAAATGAGGACACTTTTTAAACATTCCAGTATTATTGGAAGGTTTAATAGTAGTGTGAAATGATAAGCATATTTTTGGTCCTCAACTAACAGTCTGTTCACTCATTCTACTACAAAAAAATGTGACAGTAAAGATTTTACTGTATTCTTTATAGGAAGCTTCACACAGAGAAACATACGTTGAAAATGTTGGGTGGGTGTTGTGAGCAGTTTTCAAAGGAAAACACTATTGTACAAAAAAATGAAGGTAACCTTAGACATCTCTAAGGCTCTCAGTTATGCTTATTGTTTCATAGCTTCAAATATTCATTGGAAATAAAAATAGGAGGTTGGTTATTTGGAAGGGGAAAATCAGTCTAGCAAATCCATTCTTGTACCCTCCCAATGGTCAGTGGTTGTAGATGAATGATTAGCAACTTTGCATGTGCCATTAGCTCATTAATTATGATTGACCTGCTGCAGTATCTTAAAATTAAATTTGAAAAATACTAACAGAAGTTCAGAGACAGCTACTTTGTTGTTGTTGTTGTTGTTCCTATTAGAAAATGATTTACATAAATAATCTTATTGAAGACAATCCATTACTAGGTCTGTTCAAATTTGCCTGCCATCCCATATTTCCTGTTTTCTCTTGAAATTCCCTTTGTACTGGAGTCTTGAAGAAATCTCTAATAGCATTTCCTTTTACTTTCAAAATTGCCAACTTAAAATGATAATGCACTCTGGCCACAACTGATCCGCTGATTTTGCTTTAATTCTACATAAAATAGCTCCACTGAATCACTACTGCATATTTTTTCCTGTCTCTTCCTCACCCTTCACAGGAAAAATTAAAGACATGTTTTCAGGAGAAGAATTTGGTCCTCTGACTCGACTTGTTCTGGTGAATGCTATCTATTTTAAGGGAGAATGGAAACAGAAATTCAATAAAGAAGAAACACAATTGTTGAATTTCACTAAGAAAAATGGCGGAACTGTCAAAATTCCAATGATGAAGGCTCTTCTGCAAACAAAATATGGTAGTATGAAAGTCACTCTTCAAAGCACTGACGTTTAAATTTTCAAAAGATATATTTAATATTTTATATTCTCTGTTCCAGGTTATTTTGTTGAATCTTCTATGCACTACCAGGTCTTGGAATTACCTTACAAAGGTGATGAGTTTAGTTTAATCATTGTACTTCCTTCAGAAGGTGTGCACATGGAAGAAATGGAAAAAATAGTCACTGCAGATCAAATCCAGAAATGGCTTTCTGAGATGAAAGAAGAGGAAGTAGAAATAAGTCTTCCTAGGTTTGTAATGTCATTTTATTATCCTGGTTTTTATGTTTTCATTTATGCAGGAACTTGAATATCTAAGTGAAAGATAACAAATGCTTGAAAGGACTAGTGACAAAAATGAAAAATAATAAAAAAAAACTTTGGGAAGTCACTCCACTTTATGGCTACAAAGGTAGGTGAGAATTGTGCCAACATTATTTTGCCATTAGGAGAACACAATTTAAGGGCTTAGTATTCTCTGAAAGAGTTAAGAAATCGAAGTCTCAAGACAAGAATGCTGAGTTAAAAGGAATTATCTTTTTATTACATGAACTTATCTTTATTTACTTTTTTTTTAAATTTAAAATACCTATCCTTTATTATGTTTAAGGAAAATAAACCCCTCAAACTCGTATAGTATATATACATATGTATGCATATATCTATAATTGAAAGATATGTTAAATCATATTTGACAGATGGTGCTCTAACAAACTGAATTATAAATAAAATCCAAAGTCATGTGGTCAATTTTAGGTAGTTAATACAACATAGAAATCACAAAGGCATATCTCAGGAAGCAATAACTATTAATGCTAATACCATAATATGTTTTTAGGAGATAGGAGAAACCCTTAGAGTAAATGTACCAACATAACTCAGTTCACACCCTCCTGAAATTTTAGAGACAGATGTCAAATACATTAGGTTTAATAGTCTCATTTCTAAATTTCTCTTTTAATTCATACAGGCTCAACTGTTATAGGTTGAAATGTGCCGACATGTCCCACAGCCCCCAACAAGACAATATGTTGAAGTCCTGATCCCTCTTATCTTTACTAAAAGCTTGGTGTTTGTAAATGGGAGTTTTTAGGTGGCAAAGAATTTTAAACTCGGTGCCAGGTATGAGAGTTCCTGGAGTTTTGGCTGTTTCTTGTATGAAGTCTTCTATCTCTTGCTGTGCACAGCTTGCCAGTATCAGGATGCCAGTACCACTGTCACCCAAAAGAGGTGTCTTAACCATTTCTCTCCTATCAGCATCCAGAATCTTCCAACTTTTCCCAGGCTAGAAAGAATGTAGCTCAGATTTTTCCAATCCCCTCAAAGTCCAGATTCCCAATCATGGTAAGAATTTAAAGTAGATTCCAGCACTCAGTGAAGACAACATTTTCATATCATGTAAATAAATTACATCCTCATTATACCTCACTCTCAAAATTCTTTACCTCTATCTTCCCAACTCTATATGGATAATGAAAACAAAACTTTGTCCCACTTTTTCCAAACAATTTTCCTTAAAGGTGAACTTGAAATATTAGTTGGTAGTTATAGTTCCTTTTTCCAACCAAATTCTAGCTACCAAAGTTTAAAAAAAATTAGATGGCAATCTCAATTACCATACCTCATTATATATTTGCATTTATAGCACAAAGCTGGCAAATAGAAGGTGCTAAATAAATGGTGGGTATCATTCTCTCCTTATTAAAAATGTCACTGTATAGCTAGTACAGACTAAAAACTCCTCTTTGACATCTCAGCCTTCCTCAGACTCCCAGGCAGGACCTGTTTCATAATGTCCAGCCAGTCAATTGTGATTTGTTGGTTCTTCAAGTTCTGCTCACAGTGAACTCTTGTGTGTAGATTTCTGTAACATGCTCTGTTAGATTTAGTCATTCTCATTCTTTATTTCTGGTATACTCTATACAAATTTACACGATAGCACTTTTTACATGCATTTTCACTTCTTGTTCACATTCTTGTCTACTTTATTATGATGTGAGCTCTGGAGCAGGAGGTTTTGTCTTCTTTATTTCTAAAGACATTTAATGTACTTGAGTTAAATCACATAAACATTCAAACAGAGAGATTCTATGTTACTTCTTTTATCTAACTATAAATATTTTAAAAATCAGAATTCAACTTTCTAGTCACTTTTTAATTCATCCTCTGTGAGAATCCTAATGAAACCAACTCTCCTTCCCATATATACAATATAATGAAAGATAGGACATTAGCCATTTTCCTGGAAACTTCTTTCCAGAGAAACAAAAATGAGACTTTTAAAAATTCGCAGTGCTAAAAATTTTCTTATCAATTATTCAGTTACATTAATAGAGCATTACATTTAAGATGTATTCACTTTTCACTTAAAGGATGAATTTTCTGATTTCTGAAAGGGATAATTTGCTTATATATTAGGTTCATGAGCAATTTTAGTCCATCAGGATATATTTATTGAATTAAGATTCCACAGCACTAAGATCATGGATTTGAAGATATGAAATACATTTTTACAAAAAATGACAATTACAACACAGCAGAAAAATATCCATTTAAAATCTGTGTTCAACAAAGAAATGAAAAGCTATTCTTGCTCATGGATCAAAAGAAACAACTTTGTTAAAATACGCAAAGCAATACACCGAGTCAATGCAATCCCTACCAAATATTTCAATGACATTCTTCAAAGATATAGAACATTACTAAAATTCATATGGAACCACAAAGGACCTCAAATAGTCAAAGTAATGCAGAAAAAAAAAAGAGGAAGAATGATAGTATTGCACTCCAAGATTTCAAACTACTCTACAAGGTTATAATAATCAAAAAAATATGAAAAAATAACAGATACAGACCAGTGGAACAAAAGCGAGAGCTCAGAAATATTCCTACACTTATCTGCAAGTTAAACTATGACAAAGGAGCCAAGAGTTTATGTTGGAGAAAGGAAAGTTTCTTCAACAGATGACCTTGCAAAGCTAGACAGGCACATGCAAAGTATGAAGCCAGATCATTTTCTTACCACAAAAAATTAAATGAAAATGAATAAAGGACTTGGATGTAAAACCAAAAACCATAAAATACATAAAGGAAAACATAGGTAAAACACTCCAGGATATTAGATTCAGTGATGTCATTATGGATTTGCCTATAACAGCAAGAAAAACAAAAGAGAATATAAATAATTGGGGGTACATTAAAGTCAAAATGTTCTGCACAGTGATTGAAATTATCACTGAAACAAAAGATATCCTACTGAGTGGATGAAAATAATTGCACACCATATGTCTTACAAGGAGCTGATATACCACACAACAAAAAGAAAACAACCCAATCCAAGAATTGGCAGGAGAACTAAAAAGATACTTCTCCAAAGAAGACCCATGAAAAAAAATGCTCATCATCACTTATTAGTAGGGAAATGAAAATCAAAGTCACAGCAAATTACCACCTCACCCCTTTTATAATGGCCTATTTCAAAAAGACCAGAAACAAGAAGTATTGGTGAGGATGTAGAGAAAAAAGAACTCATATACTTTTGGTAGGTATGTAGAATGTAGCCCCTATGGAAAAATAAAATAGAGATTTGTCAAGATATTTAAATAGGGTTACCATATGATCCAGCAATTCCACTCTTAGGGTTCTACCCAAAGGATAAAAAAACACTAATACCAAGTAATATATACACTCTTATGTTCATTGCAGCAGTATATACAATAGTCAATCTATAGAAACAACTGAAGTGTCCAAAGAAAAAGAAAGGATTAGAAAGATGTTGTATACATACATAATAGAATACTACTTGACACTCTTGCTATTTCCCACAACTTGGATAGAACTGGAGGGGACTGTGCTTAGCAAAATATCAGAAAGAGAAAGACTACTGGATAGTCTAGCACTTTCTCTGGATGGGATATGTGTGGAATATAGGGAAACCAAACAAAGGGTTAGATAAAACCAAACCAGAAATAAGCCCGAGAAACTAGACTGCAGATTTGATGCTAGCAGACAAGGAGGAGTAGGGAGAACAGAGTGGGGAGATACAATAGACTATGGGACGGGACCATGAGTTCCTTGGTGCTGGGTGTGGTGTGGTAACATACACTTGAAGAGGAGATCCTATGCCTTTAAATCATATACAGTGTTGTGAAACCAATGTTACCTCAATAAAAATGATTAAATAAAAACAAATGAGGTATATCCATTCCAAAATCAGAAATAAAATCAGTGAATCTTGAAAAACATTATGATAATGAAAAAAAGTCAAAAACCAAAACCTATGTAAAAAATAAAATTACAATCTGTGTTCAGTATAGTAGAAGGAAAACTATATAGACTGAATACATACTTTTGGTTGGATAGGCAGTTTTATATTTTATTAGTTAATATTGTGGTTAGTTTATATCTGAAGAAATGCAGAATAGTTTTTAATCTAACAACTGAAGATTTCGTAAATTTGGAAAAGTTTAATCACTGTATTGGCTTCTTAGGACTGTCAAAACAAATTACCACAAACTATCGATACATGGTTTCAAACAGTAAGGAATTTATTCTCCCACAGTTTTGGAAAAAGCTAGAAGCAAAATATCAAGGTGTGTGCACCTCACTCCGACAGTCCCTCCTTGCTCCTTCATAGCTTCTGTTGTTGAGTGGCACTCGTTATGCTTATGGACGCATCACTCCAATTTTTGCCTCTGTTATCACATAGCTATGTCTCTTCGCATAGCATTCTTCTTATAAGGATAGAGCTATATTGCATTAAAGGCCTGCTAAACTCCACTGTGACCTCAACTTCACTGATTACACTAAAATGATCCTACTTCCTATTAAGATCACATTATAAGGTACCAGGTGCTAGGACTGCAACATAAATTTTGGCAAATAGTTCAACCTGTACCACCAACTATATAACATTCTGTGTGATTATAAAACAAAATAGAAGCTTCTCTCATAGCACTTTGGTAAATGACAAAATAAGAAAAAATAATCATAAAAATGGTGGTTTACAAATAACATGAAGCTTACTTGTACTCACAGTTCACATAGAACATTCGAGTAATATTTTCATTAGATTTGTTGTTTATAAAATATTTCACCTTTATTTTTAAGAATTTTTTATTGTATGATTTTTAGTGAGGTAACAATGGTTGATAGCATTGTATATAATTTGGGGGTATAGGTTCATGTCATTTCAGAGATATATTATTATACCACACGCACCACTGAAGTACCCACAATCCA
Organism: Scalopus aquaticus; assembly: GCA_004024925.1. Taxonomy (NCBI): domain Eukaryota; kingdom Metazoa; phylum Chordata; class Mammalia; order Eulipotyphla; family Talpidae; genus Scalopus; species Scalopus aquaticus. The sequence goes on from PVIJ01005323.1 coordinate 43,263, forward strand.
CCACCGTATTCCTTTGGCTCTTTGTCACCTCTTTTTTCCCCTTACCACATTCTATCCCTCTGTTAGCTTTAGTTAACTAGTGAGATTTCTAGGGTTTTTTTGGCTTAGTTTTTGTGTTACTTTGTTTTGTTTCTCTATATCCTATATATGAGTGAAATCATCCAGTATTTCTCTACTTCTGGGATGAATGCTGGGTCTGCAGAGGGGTTGGGGCTGGATGGAGGCAGAAGCACACACTGGTATTGTCAGTGTGGCCATCTTGTCAGAAGGGAAGGATTTTGCTCATATTTTAATTGAGATTTTCTTTTTATTGAGTTGCATGAGCTCTTGTTAGGTCCTGAATAGTAACTCCTACACAGATACATTGTGTGAATTATTTTCTAGAGTGTCCCCCCCTCCCTCTCCCCCTCATTCCCTTTTTCTTTTTGATCATTTCTTTCAGAAATTATCTGAAACTGTGTGGAAGCTTTTTAGTTTGAAGTAGTCCCGTTGGATAATTTTACTTTTATTTTCCTTGACATTGAAGTGAATTTCCCAAACATATCACTGAAGCTAAGGTCGTGCAACCAAACCAACTTTGCAAGAAATCTTAGAAGGTCTGTTATGAAATGAAAATGAATCTCATTTAGAAGCAATTAGCATCCCAAAACAGTAAATATGGAGGGGAGATCTGATGGATGGACAAATGAATTTCTTGAATTCAATTTAACATAGATTTTAAATATAAAATGCTATATATAAGCCTGTAGCAGGGAAACATTACAGAATGCATTGGGGACTGGCAGGTGCCACTGGACTCCTCAAACCAGGCACAGACAACCCGTGCCATTGGTTAAGCAAACTGTATTCTCTGGGGAGTCTTGCTGGTACATCTGGCTGCAGAGCTGGTTGCTGGCCAGAGGTCACACAAGGGGAGAGGCGGGTATTATCCTGATTGCTGGTGCAATCTTTGCTCAGCAGACTGTGATCTCCCCGTTGGAGGACCACACATTCAGGATGTAATAGGGGAGCACTAGTAAATAGACTGGGGAAGACTGAGTACCTCTGGGGCTCCTCACACGAGGCACAGATAATCCCAGAGGCTTGCCTTCTCTCACTTCACACTCTGGGAACTGCCTGGAAATACAGAAATTGCACATGAGCTTGGTAAATGTTTCTCCTTATGGCTAAAACCAGTCACAGGCCACTGGGGCACCATTTGTTCAACAGGTTACACTCTCAAGAAAAGCTTGCACTATTTGGTCTGGGTTGGGTGTTTTAGAAAAGTCCAGTAGATCTGGAAGGGGACAGGTACTTATCATCCCCAATGTCCCAGCACAGCTCCTGACATGATGCTTCATAGGTTTTCTGACCCTTTTCACCAATGGTCTTTATCTTTCCTCCCTGCATCAACTCTGGTCTTCACATCCCCAACTCTGTTCCAGATGTGGCTGCTCCCTCCAGATGCTGACCCACTGTGTCCTGGAAAGAAGCACTGAGTCAATGATCCTATCAGGCTGCCATCTTCTCTCCTCCGTTCTCATCTGCCTTTTTTTAATGCATGACTAGTTTAGAATCAAAGCCAGGAGGATAGAATATAGTCTAGTGTGCTTTCAAATGTTTATTATCTGTAACATTCTAGATATTTAATTTTGGACTCAATCCTGCAGTTGGATGGCAGTGAAAATCATCATATTATGTTGTTTAAATGTAATGAAAGATTCCATAAACATCTTTAGCAGTCAAACATTCTCAGGTTGAAGAGTTAAACACTCATTTGCTATCTATCAGATTCTTCTCTGTATAAGAAATGTCCCATGCATATGTTTTTATGGTTATGTGTATGAGCAAAAATGATCACTGAATTCATGTAGATCAGCAAATAAATAATTTTTATCTATATAGAACTTTAACTTTGGGAAGCCTTTAGCATTTGCATTTTAATGCTAAATGCTGTTCTGTAATCTGATGTGGCCATAACTTGTGTTTCACAGATAAGGAAGTTACTCCAGAAGTAAATTGATTAACATTTAACTAAGTGTTGGGAGAAAGGATTAGCTTTCATTTCTATTGCTTCATAGCCTATGGTCATATTAGTTTGCAACCTACTAGAAGATTTATTTTTTTGTTCAAAAGCATATATTAGTTAGGCCCTCACCAAGTGAAATGCTTAGACATGCTCTCTATGTGTCAAATAAATGTGGTAATATATGTGTTACTTCAATGGAGTGGTACAAGATTTGCACAAGAAATTTACTATCAATATATAGCAGTGTATAGTAAATAATAAAAGAACAGAACAACCAGTAAGCATTAGAATGTTAACGGGAAAAATATAAGGGTAAAGAGTACCAGAAACTGAGAATTGTAAACAAAAACTTCCTGGAAGAGGAAGTTGAACCGGATTTTGAAAGAATCAAGAGGTAAGTCCTATCTACAGTAGAGGATTATTGAAAATTTCCAGGTAGGAAAGCAAAATGATTAAAGCAGTGTTTGAGAGAGATATATTTGGTACTCACAATGCCTTTGTTCATGCTGGATAACTGGTCTGAACTCTTTCCCCTTCCCACTCTCCCCAATTTTCTGGATAGTTTCTATTGGTCCTTGAAATTAAATTGGGATTTTAAAAGCTTTTCTGATCTCTCCATGCAAGATCCCGCAACTTATTCCTTTCTCCCTGCTGGGAAAATTTCTCTTAGTACTGCATAGCAGTTATATCAAGACATTTATTTGTTTTCTGCATTGGGCAATAAACTACTCCAAGTCAGCAATTATGCATATTGCCTCTTTGTGACCCCAGCATAAAGCAAGTGTCTGGAAAGTAACACCTGTTCAATGAGTGTTTGTTACTTTAATCTGAATAGTGTGATGTTCAGGATGTGTAAAGAGGGAAAGATTGAAGCCTGAAAGATGAGTTAAACCACTGCAACAATGCAGGCACTAAATAAAAAATGTTTAAAGGCGAAGAGTAAGGAACTAATGGGGACTAGTAAGGAACTAGTAAAGGAGGAAGATGTTTTTTTGGGGTGTATGACTAACTAGGTGTGGATTAAGAAGGACTAAGTTGTTTTGAGGTTCTAAGCTTCACTAACTAGAAATATGAGATACCGTGTGTTCTTGCTCTTTTGTAACAGCCCTCAGCCTGGCACCTTGGATTTCTGGAGGGTTCTAGAGTAGATTTCAAACGATTTTATTCATGTAAAATTATGGTAGAGGCTTCACAGTTGTTATTTAATTTTCAGAGGTCTTGATCTTTAAAATTGTTTGATACTACAGTGCTATTCAAAAATATAGTAGTAATATATAAACAGTAGCCATAGTCTTTCTGAGAGGTATCTTTCTTTAAAAGTATCAACCGATGTAGCATTTTACAGTATCATTCATCAACTTTTGAACCCAAATCATGGAATATAGAACATGATGTTGAAGATCTACTTTTGCCCCATCTATAATGTAAAGTTTTAATTACTTTACCTAAGATTTCTCTTACATTGTTGACTGTGATAGTGTGCAGTGGTATCTCTCTGTGATTTTGATTTGTATTTCTTTGACAATAAGTCCTTGTGAGGTTTAGAGGAGCATGGAGTAACTCAGGCTCTTTTTCCCCAGCTGGAGGTCTTCTGGAGATTTTGCTGACTCAGCAAATAGCCTGTAACCTTAATAATACTCCACATTTGCAAAAATGTACCTGTTACAAGACTAGAGCACATAACTACCCTGTGCCAGCTTTGTCCTTAAACAGTATAAAAAGGGCAGACAGAGTCTCCCTGCGGCTTGCCGCAGTGCTTGCTAGCTGCCACTGCCTCCGCTTGTGTACGTAGCCTCCTGTTGCAGCAAAAAAGACTCGTTCCTGCTCCCCACATATGGGCTTTATGACCTGCTTTCTCATCTGCCACCATCAAGGACCCGGCAAGCTTGTGGTTGAGGCCCTATAGTGATGAACATTTTTTTAATGTGTCTGTTGGCCATCTGCATGTCTTTGAAAAAGTGCCTATTTAGCTCCTCTGCTCATTTCTTGATTGGGTTATTTGTTTTCATTTTAATGAATTGTAAGAGATCATGTAGATTGTGAATATCAGCTCCTTGTCAGATGTATGGTGTGCTAATATGTTTTCCCATTCAGTAGAGTGCCTGTCATTTTAATGGCAGTTTCTTTCACTGTACAGTTGAATTTGATGTAGTCCCAATTGCTTATAGTCTTTTTCACTGTTGGAAATGAATCCACAAAGACATCACTGAAGCCTATATTGTTGAGCATTTTGCCTATGTTTTCCTCTGTGTGTTTCTTTATTTCTTCCTATTCTGCCTCATTGCTTGCATATGAGAAAAAACTGATTTTTCTATATTGATTTTATAACCTCGCACTTTGATATACCTATTTGTTAATTCAATTAGTTTTTTTTTAGTGAATTTTTAGGGTTTTAGATGTATATTATCATGTTATAAGCAAATAATGATTGTTTTACATTTTCATTACCAATTGGATTCTTTTCTTATACCACTTTTGCCTTATTGCTCATACTAGGACTTACAATATTATATTGAATAGTAGTTATGAAAATGGAAATCTTTTCCTTGTATAATATATTTTTGGAAAAGCTTTTGTTTTTTTCACTTTTAAGAATGATGTTAGATGTTATTTTTCATATATGGGCTTTATTATGTTGAGATATGTTCCACTTACCCCCAGTATTTCTTTTAGGGTTTTAAAAAATATTTTATTTTATTTTTTAATTTTTGTATAGAAGAACTGGGGTATAGGGCAGAGTTGCAGGAGGTGAGAGGGTTCCCAGAAACACAGTGGGGAGCAGAACAGGTGGATTCACTGAAATACACTGCTAAGAGGAGCAGGGGACAAGATAGGAGACGGCTGCTGTGCCATGTGTGGGTTAGCTCCCTGGCCAGGAATCAAACTCAGGCCTTAGGGGTGACAGCACTATGGCTTAACCCCTAGGCCACCAAGGAGGCCCCTTTTCAGGGTTTTTAAAATAAGTGATGGAAGATTTTATTAACTGATTTTTCAGTATCTATTGCTATGATCATATGATTCTTATGGTTCTTTTTTGGAGAGGGTGGTGAATTACATTGTTGGATTTTCAAATGTTGAATAATCCTTGTGTTCCTGTAATAAATCTCACTAGGTAATGATTTCTTTTAATTAACTGTTGGATTCTGTTTACTAATATTTTGTTGAGAGTTTTTGCATCTTTGTTTAAAAGGAAAATTGATCTGCAGTTTTTGGATTTTTTTGGCTGTGTGTGTGTGTGTGTGTGTATGTGTGTGTATGTGTGGTGTTTTTGTCTGTAATGTGGTCTCATCAAATATACTTGGAATTTTTCCCTCTTAATTTTTTGGTATGAGTTGAGATATATAGGTGTTAGTGTATCGTTTTTTTATGGTGGCTGAACTTTTTAAATTGCTATTATTTTTTTAGGTCTTTGTTAATTTTTGGACAGTAATTTCTCCCCTCAGATGTAGCCCCTTCTCCCACCACCATAACACTTGTGATCCATCTTGCCCATCCACTGTGCTCTTCCCTCCCTGGTTTTGATCCATCTCCCTACCTCTTCCCTGTTTTATGCCTCAGATCTATAATTTGTGTGCAATATTTATCTTTTTCCTGACCTTTTGTTTGATTTCTCTATATTCTGCATGTAAGTGAAGGCATCCAATATTTATTTCCTGTGTCTTATATTGCTTAGCATAATCCCTTCCAGTTTTATCTACGTTGTGACAAATGGCATGGTTTTATCTTTCCAGATTACTGAGTAGTATATCATATCTTCTTGATCCACTCACCTGTTTTGGGACATTTAAGTTGTTCCCATATCTTAGCTATTGGAAATAGTGCTGCAGTAAACATAGGAGTGCAGGTTTCCTTTTGAATTAGTATTTTTATGATCTCTGGATAGATTTGTAGATGTGGAATCACTGGATCATATAGTAGTAGATACATTATTAGTGCCTTAAGAAATGTTCACAAAGCCTTCCATAGTGGCTGGGCTAGTTTACCTTCTCATCAGCATTATATGAAGCTTACTTTTTCACCACATCCTCAACAGCACTTGTAGTTTCTAGTTTTTCTTTTTTTTTTTGTTTGTTTTTGTTTTTTTAACATGGGCCATTTTCTTTTTTTTTTTTTTTAAGATTTATTTATTTATGCACACAAGCTGGGCTAGAGGTGTGGGGCGGCGAGAGGGTTCACCAGAGACAGAGTGGGGAGCAGAATAGGCTGATCTAAGGAAATACACTGCTGAGGGGAACAGCGGGCGAGGCAGGAGAGGTCTGCTGCACCATGTGGGAATCTCCCTGGCTGGGTGTCGAACTCGCGTCACCACTGCCAACAGTTCCACAGAGCAATGCTTAACTGTTGCACCACCAGGGAGGCCCAACATGGATCATTTTCATAGGTGTGAGTTGGTATCTTACATTTACATTTCCCTGGTAATAAGTGACATTGAACATTTTTTCATATACTTGTTGGCTATTTGCATTTCTTTCTTTCTTTCTTTGTTTTTTTTTTAAGAAGTTTCTTTTCAGCCCCTCTGGGTTGTTTGTTTTCTCTTTGTTGAGTTGTGTAAACTCTTTGTAGATCTTTGGTATCAGTCACTTGTCAGATGTATGCTGTGCAAATATTTTCTCCCATTCAGTAAGGTGTCTCTTCACCTTGGTTACTGTCTCTTTTGCTGTACAGAAGCTTTTTAGTTTTATGTAGTCCCAACTGTTTGTATTCTCTTTTGTTTTCCTTGCATCTGGGGTTGAGTCCTCAAAAATCTTTCTGAAGCTTACGCTATGGAATGTTTTCACTATGTTTTATATTTTATGGTTTCAGGTCTCACGTCCAACTCTCTTATACATTCACACTTGATTTTTATGTATGGTGTGAAAGCAAAAGTTTCTTTAGCTTGCATGTGGCAGTCCCATTTGCCCAGGACCATTTATTGAAAACAATTTCCTTGTTCTAATGTACATTCTTTGTTCTTTTGTCAAGATTAGTTGACTGCATATATGTGGTTTTATTTCTGGGCTTTCAATATGATTTCATTTATCTGTATCTCTGTTTTTATTCCAAGATACTGCTTTTAGTATTATTATTATTTATTATTATTATTATTATTATTATTATTATTATTATCATTATGGCTTTGTATTTTGAAGTCTGGGAGTATGATACCTCCATTTTTCCCCTTTTTAATCAGGAGAACTTTGGCTACTCAGGTTTTTTTTTTTGTGATTGCTTATGAATTTCAGCAATATTTGTTCCATTTCTTTGAAGAATGCCATTGAGATTTTTATTGGAATTGCATTTCTTCTGTAAATTGCTTTTGGTAGGATGGCTATTTTTATAGTATTAATTCTTCTGACCCATGAGCAGGTAATGTCTTTCCATTTCTTTGTGTCTTCTTCTATTTCTTTTAAAAGTGAGTGTTTTGTAATTTTCCTTGTATAAGTCTTTTATTTCCTTTATTAGGTTTAACCCAGGCATTTAATTTCTGGAGTACAATTGTAAATGGAATGGTTTCCTTAATTTTTTCCTCTTCAGAATGATTGCTTGCATATATTAAGACTGCAGATTTTTGTTTATTGATTTTATAACCTGCTGCTTTACTAAACTGGTTTATTGTTTTAATTAGTTTTTCCATGGATTTTTAGGATTCTATTTCTATATATCACCTACAAATAATGATAATTTTAATTCTTCTGTTCCAATATTTTCAGTTTACCTCTTAAGTTTTGCTAGAAAACACTAGTGAAACCATCTGACCCGTGACTTTTATTTTTCAGGAGACTTTTGATTAATGTTTCAATTTCCTTGTTTGTAATTGGTCTGTTTAGGTTTTTTATTTCTTCCTTACTCAGTTTTGGATGATTGCATATTTCTAAGAAAATTTGCATCTCTTCTGTGTTATTCAACTTACTATCATACAAATGTTCATAGTGATCTCTTTAATGATCTTCTGAATTTCTGAGATGCCTGCTATAACTTTTCTCTCATTTCTTATTTCATTTATTTTTGTTTCCTCCTTATTTTTCTTTGTGAGCCTAGCTCAAGGTTTTTATATTTTGTTTATTCTTTCAAAAACCAGCTTTTAGTTTCATTAATCTTTCAGACTGTCTTTTTTTTTTCTATTCCATTTATTTATGCTCTAATTTTCTTCCTTTGATTGTCTTTTGTTTCATTTGTTCATCTTTTCCTAGTTCTAAGGAACTTAGTTTCCTTATCTTGACAATTTTAAAGGAGGGTCAAGAAAAAGGGGAAATGAATTACATCTAAGATGAGGACAGACACACAATTTAGAAGAGGCACATATTTAACACTCTATATGTTGATGTAGATTGTGGTTTTGAATTTTCCTTTTTGTTTTTTTATTAGAAGGGAAAGGGAGTTAGCACATTAGTTTTGATTTGATTTCAAATGGATTTGCATTTGAATCCTAACTCAGGCTCCTAACTTGACCTTCAGCTTGGGAATCGTCAACCTCAAGTTGTTACTTATAAGTTAGTGGGGATAATAATGCTAAGTTCCTAGGATTTTTGTGATGATTAAAAACTACAATCTATATTAAGTGCCTAACGAATGAAAGTGCTGCTTCACACCTGGCTATTCATAGCTCCAGTAATTGTAGATAATTATGCATAATTAGAAATTCATTGTAGATTACCTTTATTAAATGGTTGAATGGTTTCTATTGGTGCAGGTTTCATTGGAGCACATATTGAGCAGGACAGTTACTTAAATGACTTTGTGGTGATAGACATTATTAGAAGTTGTAGCAAGTCTAGCAGTATTTTATTATCCTAAAATCTTTGGACTATTATACTAAAAATAGCCAATTTATAGATAGTCCAGAACATTTATACTCCACATTTTAGGAGTGCATGCTACATTCAGTTTAAAAAGATGGTGTTTGAATGAAAACAGAGATAAAACAAAAAATTTCAAAACCATCATATTGCATATTATCTTTCTTACCAGGAAGTTAAAAAGAAATTGAAAACAGTTGGCATAAAAGAAGCACTTTTGTTATTGGGATACTTTAATATGTTTGTGGTACCCATTTTCAGATAGCCAGGATTCTGAATGAGTTACTATCTTTCAAAAGTATGTATTCTACCAAGAAATAGTTTGGGCCCAACAAATTTCTGCCACCCTATGTTCATTATTTTGAAGAATTATAACTTAAAAGTGTCTTCACATTTGGCAATTAAAATAATGATCTATTTATTATGATTGTTCCAAGTTATGTTTAGCCCCAAATCTGCCTGTTATCTGAGTAAGGGTCTTGTCCTTGAACAACCATATCTGTGTTCAAACCCGACAGCACAGGGGAAAATCCCCATTAAGACAGAGATTGTGCTTCTTGGGGAGGAGTTGTCTGGAAATCTCACTGATCTAGGAAATAAACATAATTATCAGTTTGATGACTTGACATGTCTTCTTTTTTTTTTCACAGACAGTTTCCTATCTGGTTTTAAAATGTAAGCTGATGAAGTCATCTGTGAAGTCATTAGGAACTAGCTTTTTACTATTTAAATGAAAAAAATGAGACTCAGTGATTGTTGGAGTCATAAATGATCAATGTCTGAAACAATTTTTTAAAGAAAAATTTTTATTTAGTTTTCTTTCTTTTTAATTGCAGTTCACATTGGTTCACAGCATTCTACATGATTCAGAGGTGTAGGATCTCTCTGTTCAGGTGTTGTTACCACACCACACATTTTTGAGACTCTCTAGTTAAGGCCTCTTCAAGTTGGTCAAATTGAGGTCTGGAAACTTGATCCAACTGAAGTCCTAACTTATGGCCCTGAACTGAAAGTACTGGGGTACTGGGCTTGGTTTCTTTTCTCCTTATACTTTTAAAATTTTATTTCACTTGAAAGAAAACTTAGTTTCAGTCTCCTTTTATTTCCTTTAAAGGGCTTACTGAGAATGTATTAATTGTGTCTACAAACTTAAGCAAATCACATTAACTGACAAAGGGTGGGAAGGTTGATAGGTTATCATTGCCTCTCCGCACCTCAGTAGCCAATAATTTTCTCCAAAGACCATTGGCTTCTGTCCCCTATTATAACATCTTGGCCATTTTCCAGGAACCATCTGTGATGGTGTGAAAAAAAAAAAGCAAACCTGAGTTTTTATAATAGATGGAGGAAATGTTTAAGTTTCTAAGGATGGAGCCAAGCAATTTAAAACTTAAAACCCTCACCCTGCTTTTCTGAGTTATTGTTACTTCAGAAACTATGTATCATTTTCCTTTTTTCACCAACCATGTATTTGCCTTTATGAGCAAGTTATTAGCAGCCCAGAACTACTGAGTGAAACTGAGAAAAAAAGATGTGAAATGTGAGACAAAGTAAATAAGATAATGAAAGCAAAACTTTGACAATATAATCTCTTTTAAGTATTTCATTTTATTAAAAACATATTTTGCTACTATGTATAATGTTTCAAGACCTTTCTTTTTTATCTTTTAAACAGAGTTAAAGTAGAACAAAAATTAGACTTCAAAGAAGTTTTGTATTCTTTGAACGTTACTGAGATATTCAGTGGTGGCTGTGATCTTTCTGGAATAACAGGTAGTGTGATTAAATAATTCTTATATTATGATGTTAATATGTTTTCATAATAACTGTATTTATTAACTGATTGATCTTAAAAATGAATGAACATTTTGCCCCAGAAAATATATACACAGTGAATAAATGTCATAGTCATGATGAGCTGTCTATAAACTAGCACTCTATTTTGCACGTATGCAGTTCAACTTAATGAAAGTTAAAAGCATTTTAGAAAGTTAGATAAGCCTTCTAACCATGTTTGTAATGGAACTAGGTAGGTAAAGCATTATGTGAGCTTTTATTTCAGTCCTCTTTGGATTTCCTTTCCCGAATAATGAGAATTACAACTTAGAGCCTCTCATCTTAGCAGAGCTAATAAAACTCTTATAAGCCAATTTGCAAATGTTAATTCGGTAATATTAGAGCCCATGAAATAGGCATCTACAAGCTGCTGGATGATGAATACCACCTAGAAATTGTAATGTTCCAGTTTATAGACTTAGTTTGGAACTCAAACAAATCTTGGAAGATGGAGCTGTTATTTGAACTTACACCTGGGAAATTGTGCATGTTGAGATGCTCATTTGCACAAAAAACTCCAAAAGAGTCTTTTAATTTTCCTTCTTTTAGGGGTCTTCACTAGTTCAAAAATAACTAATTAAAGAGAAAAAAAATGGATAAAGAGGGACAATTTGTCTCAAGTTACATACCCTCTTTTAAATTTAGTCTTGTTTTATAAAAAGGGACCTAATGATAGAAGCTTGTCTATTTGATGGGGTTTTGTATCATAACATAGGGATATTGTGCATCCCTGTAGAACTCTCTGGCCTTTAGAGAAGTATTCATTAATTTATTCACTCTCAATCATGTGGGTAAATGAATGGAATAAATGAATTTTTCCTGTTGGAGGAGATGGGTGGGTTACACAGATGACATCGATGTTCATTATCACTTTCATGCATGATTTAGCTACTTGTTCTTACTCTGTCAGATAGATTTGCCTTCTTTGACATTTTCATCAGTATCAGTCACATTAAATGCTTCAACCGGATGCCATCCAAATGTTCCCTGGAACACAGCCACCCTACCAAACTGAAACAAGCCAAACTGTTTTTCAAGAGCCTCTTTCCCTTAAATTTCTTTCTAGCCAATATTTCTGATATTTCAAACAACCACTCATTCTGCAAATTCCCAGCAATTTGTGACTTCTACAAAATCTCCCTTTTTAGGCATAATTATCAGGAAAATACCTCCAAAATGCTTCAGAAAAAATTTTAGGCAAGAGACTAACCCTGAACAGAGAATAAATGCCCTACATTTATTGCTCTTTCTTTCTTGTTACCTATTTGAGTTGTTTTAACTACTTTTATCTGTCTTACTGCCTGAAATAGAAAAGCCACAGCCAATGCTGATAGTACCTCTGGTCATTAGGAGAACAGTGAATTCTTTACTATCCCCACTTTTCATTTATGTAATAAACATTTACTAAAGTTCCTCCAAACCAGTCCAACACTAAGACTATGAGATATTTTCACAAAAGACAGACTACCTTACGCTCATGTATTTCACAAGTTTTGAATAAAATATTTTCAGAAAATTATTTTGGGAAACTTTTAAGATGAATATTTGATTTCTCACTGTTATTAATTCTTCTGACAACTTTAGTAAACTACTCTTTTGGAGTCTCACTTTTCTTATCTTTTAAGTGAAATAATATAGGGCCTCTCTGGTGGTGCAGCGGTTGAGCACTGCGCCGTGGAGCTATGGGCATCCGTGATGCGAGTTCGACGCCCAGCCAGGGAGAATCCCATATGGTGTGGCAGACCTCTCCTGCCTCGCCCGCTGCTCCCCTCAGCAGTGTATTTCTGATCTGCTGTTCTGCTCCCCACTCTGTTTCTGGAGAGCCCTCTTGCCGCCTCATGCCTCTGGCCTGTGCTCCAGCTTGTATGTATAAATAAATAAATCTTTAAGTGAAATAATATATCTTAGTTGCAGAAATGCATTTAAGAATGTGTGTAAATCACTTCATTCAACATCTGACACAAAGTAGATTCTCAGTAAATGTCAAGTACAAAAAGGGGGGGTGATGACACATTAATATTGACTTGCACATCTTCTAGTAAAGGTATAGAAGATTCTTTGTCTCTTTAATTAGACAATGATTTATTTATAATTTTCATAGAAAATTAAGAGAAAAAATTATTATGAAGGTATAGAAACCTGGGTTTATGTTGTCTAGATTCCTTGTTCTTATCTCTAAAACCTTGTTATTCTCCCAAGGCTGGGCCTACTCTGGTAAGGTAGAATACACGAGAACACATAGCTAGTCTAGTAGCCAAGGAAACACATGTTCTGGTGCCACTGCTAAATTGGGAGAGATTCCTCACTCTTCTCAACCTGCATTTTGGGCTTCGTTCTTGGTAGGGGCTCCTAGGATATTTATTTTTGCTTGCTCTATATAAAAATCTTATCTTATTCAGGATAATCCTGGGAAAGGAAGATCTTAAATGACCATTCTCCTGCATTTCATTTATTTCACACTTCAGTCTATCATATATATTTTTATCACTGGACATATTCATATTCATTGATTTGTTTATTTGACAGACATTTATTGTAAACTAATTGTGTGCTATAATTTTCTAGGGATGAGTAAAATGGACAAAGCCCCTCTCATAATAAAGTTTATAGCTATTGTAGAAAGTGAACAAGTTACCAGTAAATAATCCATTAAATGGCAAGGGTAGATGCTATGCATTAACTAAAATAGAGTCAAAAGATGTCTAAGTAAGATAAGAGCAGAACTAGAGAGCAGAAGAATAGAGTAGAATGTAGAGAAGTCTGCTATTAGGATATGCCATTTTCTTGAGACTTAAAGGTGAGTGTGCAACCAAGGGGCACCCAAGGACCCCAAAACTTGCTTACTCTAAAGAAGTCCAGCCATCCATGCACAGAAAGACAAAACCGATGCTTAGTGTGAAAGAACTTTAAAAGAATTAATGTATGAATAGACAAAAGAGAAAAAAAGGATGGTAGTTTTCCAATGAAACAGCAAGGTTACCCATCCCCTTGTGGGTAAATTCCCAGCCAGATAGGGTCAGCTGAAATGGGACTGCTGAGGCCTGAAAGCTTCCCAAATGTCTAAGACTTTTTCTGGTGGGAAACTGCAGGTAAGAGACAAAAGTGGCCAGGTAAGGCTGCGACAGAAGGAGAGATGCAAAAATACAAATCAAGATAATGGTTGCCATCATCAGCTTCCCTGCATGTCTCTCGCCCACATGTCTCTTCCAAGTGTCTTTACCTGTCCCCTCCACATGTGTCCTCCAAGTCCCCCATGTCCCTGGTGCAAGTCCAACATAGAAAAGCAAGTGAACCGTTCTTCTCCATCTGTGTCCCCAAAACCCATTGCCTTCCATGTTATATAGCCTCTCCTGGCTGCCCAGCTCTGCTCATAATTAAGTGGGGCGGGGAACATGGTGACTCCACTTTTTATGGAGGTGCCTCTGCAACATAAATAACAAATGGGTCAATCAAGGAAACTTATGTGGTGGGAACTCTGAACAGAGGGAGAAGTAGGAGGAGGCCTTAATGAAGAGAGTAGTGTAGGAGATGAGGATAATCAGGGGCCCCATAAAATCATCATGAGCAATTTGGAGTTTATTTTTAGTGGGATGGGAAACCATTTTATGCAAAAATTTTTTTGTAGATTTCTGTCTCTCTTTCCTGAGGTGATTTACTTTACTGAAAGCTGTTAGAAATGGTTCCCCTATACTCATGTAGATTCTTCATGAATCATTCTAAATTGATGGACTTGATGGGATATGGCCTACATACCAACTTTCTCTCGTAAGGGAGATGAGACTCCTTCTCTTCAGGTTTCAAGGACCATCTTCCTTTCCACCACCCCTCTTGCCACCACTTTCTGTGAACCATTGTCAGCTCTTTCTGATCTTGACACAACAGGGATAGCTGATGGGTTCTGAACTCATGGTTTCATTTCTGTTTGGCAAGGAGATTATCCTGGAGGGTCACTATATTAGAAATATTTCACACATACATCAGTTCCAGCAAGGGGAGAGGAGGGCCATTCTCTCTCAGTCTGTATCAACACCAGAACAAAACTTTGTAGGATACGTTACGCTGAGTAATCTAGCAGATTTTAAAACACAGCTCTGAAGTGAATCTATGACAGATGACATATAAGCTCTTCAGACTTTCATAGCTTCAGCAGTCACAAAGGAAAGCAGACTTTGTTTTAAATTCAGATCAAAACTTATTGCAGAATTTAAAAGACAAGTTGGCTTTGAGGTTGAATGCACATGGTGCAATTAATTCAACTCTGTAAAACCTCTTTCATCTTGTCTGTAGACTATGGCTGAAGCAGGCAAAACCCTCTGTCTGTTCAAATATGTCTCTTAGTAGGATACTGATTTGAGGCTTACCACTTCTCTCTTTGCCTTTTATATCTTGACTAAACTTGTTCTTTCTGTATCTGTCTCTGTATCATGCATATAAGAGCGAAACCCAAACCACATTTATTCCTAGCAAATTAACTAACTTGGAAAGAATTTTTTTCCCTTTTCTTTGTTCATTTAAAATTGTAATTAATATAGGACCTGATAGGTAATAAGTAGCTATTGATTTTAATCCTTAAATATGCTTTCATGTTTTCTAACAGATTCATCTGAGGTATATGTTTCCAAAGTCATGCAAAAAGTTTTCTTTGAGATAAATGAAGATGGCAGTGAAGCTGCAGCATCAACTGGTAGGACAAATGACTTCACAATAAGTTGGGAGGAAACGCTAGGGAAAATGTGCATGATGGTAATGGTGTTTTTGCAATACTTTGATCTTTCCCCCTCCTGCTGTTGAGTTTACTAAAGAAAGAAAAAAGAAATTGATTGTGTAAGTTGTTCATGCATCTCTGCAGCCACAGCATATTGTAAAAGAGGAGGAAAAACTTAATTAGAAATTGAGGCCCATCTATTGATATTAGCTTGATTTCAAATTAAACTACTTGACAGAAGACAAGACCCATGTGGAAAACGTTATGCTTACACATGAAATCATTGCACTTAGGAATACTTAATCTTCAGCAATTGTGTTAATTTTCTTTCCTACTACATCCAGTTAGTCCAATGATTAGAATTGGATTCTTATTCTTTCTTTGGCAGTGCCTCTTAAACTAATAGCTAAGTTTAAAAGCTATAAAGCTTTTGAAAATTCTATGGCCTGTTACTAAGATAAGGTAATTAAATAATAATTAAATTGGAAGATGAGATTCAAAGTCTAATATTTTCTTAAATTTCTCTAAGTGATTCCAGTGTGCATCCAAGTTTGAGAACCAGTGCTCCACAGTGGCTTCAGCCGACCCTTCCTATTTCAAGTGTAGTTCATAAACCAGCAATATCAGCATTATTTCGGGACTTATTGAAAATGTAACTCAGGCCCAATTCCAGACCTCCTGAATTAGAATCTGTATTTTTCAAGCCTCCAGGTGATTTGTATACACATTAAAGTTTCAAAACCACTCCTATATGGTATAGTTCCTCAAACAAATGGCATTTTGAATTGTGTAATTCTGTGTATATGTACACTTAAAAAATGATTGGAAAAATAATTATATTTAGCTAGAACTGGAAAAAGAACTTTGATGAATCCTTGAGAAGTCTATTTGAATTTGTCCAGTTATTTGGATATTAACCATTATGTAAAATGCATGCATCCTTTAAACTGTGTTTTGAAAATCTTCACAAATTTATATCCATAACATTAACGTTGACTAATTTGTAATACCACATAGAGTCAATGGATTTTGACATCTTGTCGGGATATTCTTATTATTGACACTCCCTGAAAGACTTTTTATTGCTGAGCTCAAGGAACTTAGATTCAAGGGGACAGCTATTTCTATCTTTGGAGAAATTTAAAGGTTGCACTGGGATGGGATAATTGGTCTATATAGAAAAAAAATTTCCAGCTGCTTTTACATAAAACTGGAGAGCTCTTATAGATCATTGATTGATATTTTCATTATATTGGTGAAGAAAAAGACCCAGAAATAAGAAGTGATTTGCTTGAGGTCAGACTATTAATTAACAACAGTTTGAACAGAAATCAGTTCCTTAACATCAAGTTCAGAATTCTTTCCACTATCACCTACTGCCTCTCATATTAGTTTATAGTTCTCTAAAAGTATGTAACAATATTAGGGAATTATCAGTGGTCCTGATGTGTTATACCTCAGAGCAGTCAGCATGAGTATTTTGACTTATAGGCAAAATACTCAAATAACTTGCAGTTTCTTAAGGAAAAAAAAAAAAAGTTAAAGTATTGACCCAAATGAGAATAGGAGTAATACTGACTATGTTTTTCTGATTTGCCTCATTTATTCAGGTATGAGTCTATATCTATTGGTAATTTGGGCAACTAGCTCTAGTACTCCAGATAAGCAGTGTTATGTATTTTGTATTACTAAGGTTATGTTTGAAGAGGATCAGTACATGCCCTCCCCAAATTCCATTTTGGCAGTTAGGTTATTTTAAGCAAAGGCAATTGAGAAATAGCAGATGCAAAAGAACTCTGTACCCTCCCACTATATGCCCAAGAATAGGACAAGAATTTCCTTTCTAAAGCTGTCTCTCCGCTCCACTCCCATGCCAGGAGGGGGAGGAGAATAACCTTTATCATAAGAGATGGAGGTTGGCACTGAAATGAACCTGCATAATAGACTTTAGTAAATAACTCTTATCTACCATTAGTTTCCTCCATATATGTACCTTCCTAGATTTATCTTCCTACAATATACCAATCACAACTCATACATCTTTTGCTAAAATGGTATATAAAGTCTCAGCCCAACCATTTCTTTGGGTAGTCACTTCTTTTCTGTGAATCCTACAAAATAAACATTTTCTATTCATTTGTCTTTGGTCAGTTTAATTTTCAGTCTTTGGCCACAGAACATAAGAAGGTAGAAGATAAGTTTTCTCTTCCATAATTGATTTTCAATTCTGATCACCAATGTTGTATTTATTAAATTATTATTCATGATTTGTTTGAATTCACAAAATCATTGAATTGTTGATAAAGAAGATATCTGAACTGAGTGTAGTTATTTAATCTAGAAAGAAGAAATTCAACCATTTAAATTTACTGACACTAAATATTGACAGATGTCACAAGGGAGCAGCATGATATAAATGAACATAGGAAATACTTACTAACACAACAAATCCAGGCTTCTAATCTTGTAATAAAAATTGTACTCCTACACAGTCACAGCCCAAATCCTTAAATTTTCTGAGATTACAGAGTAATTTCAGGAAAATAAGTTAAAAAAATGAAGCTGAGAGGTGATTACCAAAAGTTCTGAAAAACAGAAATAAAATGCAAACAAGTCTGAATAGGATTAAGAGTTAAAACCTTATAATGATCAATCATATAACATAAATAAAAAATGAGCAGATGATTTTATTGTATAAAATGAAAATTTTCAGTTGCTTCCACTACATTGTATATAATTTCTGGCTTTCCTCCTCACTGAACACAAATGTGAAATTGGAATTATGCCATAAATGATCCAAACTTCATTTTGCTTTTTGGTTTTAAAATTTATTACAAATTTCTCTGCTTTCAGAAAATGGTTTATTTCCATGTTAACTCTTTTAAAAATGACATTTCCTGCCTCTAAAATGTATTATATATATTTTTAAATTGACCTCTTAATGTAAATATCTAAATAACTGTTGTCTCTATTTCATAGGCATGCACATCCCCATGATCATGAGTTTATCTCGAAACCAGTTCATAGCAAATCATCCATTTCTGTTTATTTTGAAGAATAAGTCAACAGGTACTTTTTTGAAAATTCACTGGGTGAACTTCTTAAGAGAGCTTATCATAGCTGCTATTTGCAATTATTTATCTGAGGCCATTTATTCTTTCAATAGATACATGTGTGTGTTTTGTACTAGGCATTGTGTTTTAAGAAATGGCAGGGGCTGAAGACAACGGCAGTAATAACTGCCAATATAGCTATTATGTTTTAACTATTTTAAATGACCATCTTTAAAGCTGACATCGTTCTAATAGGTTGGATATTTGGCTAGTACAGACACAGAAATACTGAAAGAGGTTATGTAGTTTGTCTTAATAATATTCAACAGTTTCCAATAATAATGGCAAAGTTTAAAAATGGGAGCAGGCCCTGTTTGTGAAATCCACTCTTTATGGTGCCACACCAGGAGTGGCAGTGGGAATTGCAGACCTATGAAAGGTTTCAGAGGTAGATTCCTAAAGAATAAGGACTAAAAACGTTGGTGTTCTGTGAGTGGGGTCCTTGATCCCTATGAGAAAGAATTCAGCATATTTTCTTATTCAGCAATACACAAAAGTTTGTTTAAAAAAACGTTTGCATAGACACAAATAAGTACTTCTTAAAGAGCAAGAAACTGCATTTTTAAAAGGGAAGATTTATTAGGAAAATGACAGGGAAAATATATTTGCATACACACAAATGGGTGAAGGCTGTATAGTTCTTTGGTGGGATCCATTCCTTCATGGGATATTGTCCTTTGTGGAGTTTATTGCTTTGGGATCTGGTTGAGTTACTCTGTTAAAAATGATAATCCCCAAGGGGAATACAAAATGTAAAAGATATAAATAACAATAAAAATATATATTAGAAAAAAAATGATAATCCTCTCTGCCCCCACATCCATTTCCTGGCCTTGCAAAACTCCATAGTCAGCTTAACAACTTGTTTATCATTTCTACCCCCCCACCTCAAGTTAACATCTGCCTTTCCCCATCAAACTCCTCTTGACCATATCTAGCCCAAAATATTCTGGGGAATTGAAGGGGGAGGTTTGTCTTCTGTAACTGCTTCAGGCTGGAACTATGAGTAGAACTGTCCTTATCTAGAGTTTGGGATATGGACTCTAATTCTAGCCCCTGAACTGGCTAGTTCTGGAAGGAGGTATAGGCAGAGACCAAAGGGTGGGAGGTTTGGGTTAGCTGTTGTTTAACAGCCTCTAAACAGAGGATATTTGGGGGCCTCCCTGGTAGTGCAGGTATTAAAGTCTCAGCACTATCAAGTTATCCCCAGCCACTGTGGCCTGAGTTGAATCCCCAGCCAGGGAGCTAACCCACATGGCGCAACAGACCTCTCCTGTCTCACCCACTGTCCCTCTCAGCAGTGTTTTTCAGTCTATCTACCTGTTCTGCTCCCCACTCTTCTCTGATGAATCCTCTCACCTCCCCACACCTCTGGCCTGCACCCCAGTTCTTCTATGCATAAATAAAACTTAAAAAAAAAGGTAAAGAAAAATAAACAAGAGGACAGAAATTTTACAGTGAAATTGAGTTCAAAGTGCCTCAGCTAAGGATCCAAGGTAAAAGACATTATTCATAAGAGGGCCCCATTGTAGTTTCCCCAAACCCTAGATGAAACATTTCATGTTCCCCTTGTGAGGTAGTAAATAGTTAACTATTAGGTTTAGTCTCATGATAGAATGTTTCAAATTTATTGACAGAGAAGAGGGAAAAGGGTAAGCAGAAATCAAATGGAGACATAATTGGCATGGCAATCAGTTTAATATCAGGATTGCCCCTCAACGTATTTTCTTAATATCTATTGCTTGGATCTTGGTCAGAGTCTTATGTTGTCTTTTGAAGATGTGTTTTAGGTAGCAAGACCACTTGACCACAACATTCCTGTTTGTTAAGTAAAAATAGGGAAGCATTTTTTTTTCTTCATTGCAAAAGGAAAGGGATCATATTACAATTGTAGCTTCTAAGTAGGAGAGAGGGGTCAAAGATAATTCCAAATCTCAAATTTGGTCAATTGGTGAAAGATGAAGAAAGAAAATAAATAGAAAATATAGACATAATGGGGCCTCCATGATGGTGCAGCGGGTTAAGTCTCAGCACTATGAAGCTATCCACAGCCACTGAAGCATGAGTTCGATCCCCACCCAGCTTCCCACATGGCGCAGCAGACCTCTCCTGCCTCTCCCGCTGCTCCCCTCAGCAGTGTACTTCAGTAGATCTGCCCGTTCTTTTCCCCACTTTACCTCTGGTGAATCCTCTCACCACCTCACACCGCTGGCATACACCCCTGTTCTTGTATGCATAAATAAATTAATCTTAAAAAAAAAGATAGACGTAATAGTCACTTGGGTTGGCCTTCTATAATGTCAACAAGTGGAAATGCAGATTGTTTGAGTGAATGTGTTTTTTCCCATAGGCATCAATCACATTGAAACAACTGTGGCAGAGCTGACTGAGTGGTTTGACTCAGATCATTCTTTGTGGTTGGTCAAACCTGGAGTTCAGGTTGAGTCAAAAGGACTGGCATGCTGCATGTAACCTGCCAGGAGAAGGAGAGTGCCACTGGTCACAGCCCTATTCCTTGCTTGACTGCTTTTATTTGATCTCTTCCTCAGGGTTTAGGGCCTCTTAAGAACAATTTCTCCTCCCTGCCTGCCCCCTCACCCAGGAGACCTCTCAGCCTGACACACTCTATTTTATTTTTTTTTCTGATTTTCAGTTTGTCTTCCCCTGTACCCCAATAATCCCTTATAGTACTTTTTCTCTGAGTAGGTATTTCTGTTTATCAAAAATTTAAACCAGGAATGTGGCAAGTGGGGAAACTTTCCTTAAAGGTATGTTTAGGATTCTGCAGGAGTCATAATGCTTGTGTGAGGGTGATAAAACTCTGGAGGATGGAAATAATATCTCATTCATCTCTTTGTTGAGACCAGTATTTGGCAGAATGTTATGCACATAACATCATTCCTAGAGATGTACTTGAGTGTGTTCTCAATTTCCAGATCAGTTAACTAATAGTTAAAATACAAATCACTTTTAATTTCTAAGCCATATTTTTCTCATCTCCTAGTTGAACATAATATTAATACTCATCTCATAGATTTAAATAAAAGAATATATGAAGACTGTAACACTGTGCCTAGTAAGTGTTCCTCATGAATACCTCAACAACAACACATCAGTGAGGAATAAATGAAGGAAAATATAAAAATTTCTCTATAAATTGGTTTACAAGGAAAAGAGACATAGTTAATATCATAATCTGAATTTATTAGTGATGGGGATAGTGATATTATTTCCCCCTTAAGGGATTTTTTTTAAAGATTTATTTATTTATACATACAAGCTGGGGTACAGGCCAGAGGCATGGGGCGGCGAGAGGGTTCACCAGAGACAGAGTGGGGAGCAGAACAGGCAGATCAGAAATACACTGCTGAGGGGAGCAGCGGGCGAGGCAGGAGAGGTCTGCCCCACCATGTGGGATTCTCCCTGGCTGGGCGTCGAACTTGCATCGCACGCTGCCGACAGCTCCACAGCACGGCGCTCAACCACTGCGCCACCAGGGAGGCTCCCCCCTTAAGGGATGTTAACTGGAAATGAAGTCTCAATGATAGTCAGATGAAAAGTTTATTAGATAAACAAAGTAAAATTAGGATTCAAACCCAGAAAGCCGTCTGATACATTTTACTCTGTGAAAGCTGCTCTAATAAACACAAGTTTTAATTTAGTTTATATAGGTATGAACAGTGAATCATTAACATGAAAGATGTAACTATTCTTGATAGAAGGGGTATCTTATTCTAAGTTGTCCTGACCTACTGCTATGTTGGTCTGAGGGGAAGGCAATACAGAATATTTTTTTCTTTGCCTTTATACTGCTTTTTATTTATGGATTTATCTTTAATATTTAATTTTTTTAATGAAGAAACATTGTTTTACAACTTTGTTAGGTGTCTTATTTTTTTTCCTTTTCTTTTTGTGTAAAAGAACTGGGATGTTGAGTGTAGGCCAGTGGTGCAGGGGGTGAGAGGGTTCACCTGAGACAGAGTGGGGAGGAGAACGGGAGGACTGACTGAAATACACTGCTGAGGGGAGCAGTGGGCAAGACAGGAGAGGTCTGCTGTGCCATGTGGGTCAGCTCCCTGATATGGGATCTAACTCAGGCATAGCAGTGATAGCGCTGAGACTCAACCTCTAGGCCACCAGGGCGGTCCCTTGTTACAGGTCTTTGACAGTATAGAATTTCTCTCCTATGTGTTGTCACTGTAGCTCTCCCACCACCAAAGCACCCATAGTCCTCCACGGTAGTCGATTGTGCTTTCCTTTGTTTTCATCTTTTCCTCCCCCCTCCCCTCCTGGATGCCTTAGATCTACAATCAGCTTTCAAGAATTGATTTTAAAGTGTATCGTTTTCTGACCTCAATAGTAAAGAGACAAAATCATGTCATTTGCCACAACATGGATGGAGTTGGAAGGGATTATGTTAAATGAAATAAGCCTGAAGGGCAAAGATAAAAACTGGATGATTTAACTTATATGTGAAATGTAGAGAAACCAAATAATTCAGGATATAATCTCTTCTTTTCTAAAGGAAACACTGCAGAAATGTCAAAGCTGGACACCCATTGTTAGTATTTCTTATTTGGCTTTTGGTCATCAGCGGAGAGTGAAAAATGTCATTTTACCTGCATGCATTTCACATAGCAGATTTCACATAGCAGTTACAGATTTGCAGATAGCTTTGCTCTCTTTCCTGCCTGATGGGAGAGCCCCGATATTGGGATATACCTGTGTCTTTTTTTAAACTTCATCAAACTAATGTTGAGTGACCCTTTTGAAAGTTTTGTCATAGAAAAATTGCGAGAGTTTTAAATTTGCTGAGATTGCAATAACACAATTTCATTTTCAATAGTGGATATATCACTGTTAAAAGACATTGTGAATATGTTATTTGATCTGCACATCTTTAACGTTTGGATGACTCTAATTTCTCACAATTAGTATGTAATTACTAAGTATAAAGAATAGAAAGAAATGAAGTCACAATGGGCTCCAACGCACAAGGAATAACGGCATTTAGAATAATGATGTTTGGCTTTATTTTTTCAAATTGATGGCCAAGGGCATGCAATAGATATCTATTAAATAGCAATGAAAATTTGAAACCCAAAAGAATCTACTTATTTATTTAGTTGTGATTATGCTTAAGTATCAGAACTGTTCTTTATTTCAATGAGACTTTCTAAACTATGGTTAATCTCTTAATGTACTATTTAAAATGAATGACCACTCATTTTATTGGTAATATAAATTATTACAATATAAACTTTAGAATTGGCTCTTATGACAAAACACCTTCAGTGCTTTATTTTTTTTCTCTCAGATGAACTAAAAAATTCATTGAGATCAACAAAGATGGTGATTTTGCATAGTCTTAATGGATTTATTTATTTATTTGCTTTTTTATTTATTTTAAAATTTCATTTATTTTTGCGTAGAAAAACTGGTGTGTAGGCCAGAAATGTAGGGGGTGAGAGCATTCACCAGAGACAAAGTGGGGAGCAGAATAGAAATACACTGCTAAGGGGAGCAGTTGGCAAGACAGGAGAGGTCTGGTGTGCCATATATGGGTTAGCTCCCTGGCAGTGATTGAACTCAAGCTGTAGTGATGAAAGCGCTGAAACTTAAACTCTAGGCCACCAGGAAGGACCTTGATTTACTTTTTTACATAAAAAATATTCATTTGAGGGGCCTCCCCGGTGGCGCAGCAGTTAAGCGCTGCGCTGTGGAGCTGTCCACAGCGGCCGACGCGAGTTCGGCGCCTGGGCGGGGAGAATCCCACATGGTGCGGCAGACCTCTCCTGCCTCACCCGCTGCTCCCCTCAGCAGGGTATTTCTGATCTGCCTGTTCTGCTCCCTGCCCTGTCTCTGGTGAACCCTCTCGCCGCCCACACCTCTGGCCTGTACCCCAGCTTGCATGTATAAATAAAAAATTAATCTTTAAAAAAAATTCATTTGACAATTTCTGAAATACAAGGCTGAATGATTTTAGGGTTAGCACAACAAATTTTATTCTAGATTTATACTTTGTTTTCATAAAATGCTTCTGTGCAAAATCTATATATTATTTGTATTTTCCTATCAGTTTAATTTTATCTCATATTCAGTCAAAGCTCTTGGTAAACCAAGCTTCCAGGGAAATGAAGGACTTTTTCTCCTGTTTTAGGCTAAAATTTAGGCCAAATTTTAGGCTAAATGTAGAGAATGTCAGAAAAATATTGTGGAAGATGTTACATGATATGTGCTATTTCTAAGATAGCAGTGAATCATGATTTTAAAATGGAAAGTATTCCACACATAATAAAATAATAATGTGTTTTGAACAGTTGCAGTTAAAGGAATAAGCAGAACACAGGGTATTCATTAAGAAATCTTTTATTTCTATCTTATTATTGTTCATTTTTCTGCTATGCTTTAATATTTGAAGGTAATAGTGATTTCCATACAATATGAAAATCAAATATATTGATAAATATGGGGTACATCTCTTTAGAAAAGGGGTATAAAGAGAAAAATGGAAACAATAATGATTTTTGCTTTAGCCTACCTCTAAGTCTATTGATATTAAAATAAGGGAGATTTCATTAATCTGTCCAGTTTAGTAGTGGGTAGGTGAGTTCATAAAGACTTACTTCAAAATGTGGTTCTCCTTTGACATAAAATCAGACTGAAAAGGGTGGAAAAAATGTAATTACATTTATGTGTCCCATATATTAATGTCCTAGACCTTTGAATATTTTAAAATTTAAACTTTGCCTTCAATTATGAGTTTCTAACAAAAGTGACTTTAGAAATTTCCTGAACTACTAATTCTGATAAGCAGTTTGATGCCATAGAATTATAAGTATACATGAGTAACTGGTGATTCCTACTGAGACTAAATGTAATACACATGTGCAAAAATATTTGTGTTTTACCTACCTGTTTGAAAGATAGGGATATTTGTGGAGGTTTTATTTTTTGTTTTGATTTTTCAGAATAATTTTAAGATATTCGAGACAAGTTATTGTTGATTAACGTTACTCTAAAAAAGAAATAGTCTGCTGGAGACTATGTCTATTCTCATGTTACTGGCTGTTCTGAGAGTATATCTGTCTTTGGACTAAAAGTAAAGAGAAAATTGCAAAAGAGTCCTCACATTGTTATTTTAAAGACATTTTAATGTAATTTTCACAAGTTTTAAAATCATATAATTTTTTTGTCATTTTTGAAATTAATTTTTATTACGTATGATTGTAAGGAACATAAGTTAAGGCAACACTTGGCATTATTGCATTCAAGTTGCTCCCCTTACCCAAGTTGAAAAGAAAGGTGATTGGATTTGACACATCATTTATTCCTGTTTTGTCCTCTCGTTCTTAGTTCGTTTTCATTTGCAAACACAGAGTGGCTGGAAACAGGTGTCTGCATTTATGCTGATATACCATATCACCTTAGAGAGGAATTGAAAGTAATAGTGATATGAAAATATTGACTTTAGCAGTAAGCTTTGATTCAAAGCTATAGGAAATCTGAGAAGCTGTACTTTAAACCCCAAGGGTGTATGTTATATGCATGAAAAGATGACTGCGAATGCCTTAAATTTATACCCTAACATGCTCGTACCATTTATTATGCTATGTTTGCCTGATTGAGTCTCTATATTTAGATGATCTCTTTGTCACTTTGTTTTTGCTTTCCTATATGAAGCAGGACTAATGAATTTTCCATGACAAGCTGTTGTTGGTGTACATTATCTTCATAAATTACCAGAAAATGATTAGTAGTGATATAAATATGTATAGTAGATAAAGAATATGGTTTGCTATTAGACATTGCCAATGTTTCTTATAGGAAATTAAGAGTAAATGGCTTGATAAAATATTTAAAAAATAATTACTGTCACTTGATTTTTTTCCCAGAAATTCCTAAAGTATTCTTTTTTTTTTCTTTTCCTAGATTCAATTTTGTTTATGGGAAGGGTGACAAATCCTGAGAATGAAAAGATGAAGGGAAGAGATTTAGATTCACTGTAATTGAGAACTATAGCCTCAAAATATAAGGCTATCCCTAGAAAATAGATTAGCAAAATATCATCATATTGAAAATATTTCTATATATCCTTTATTCTGTTTTTAATTGCACCTATATCAATATACATTGGTACATACTTTACTAATGAATCAACGAAATAATTAATAAATGAAATTATTCATTCAATGTGTCTGTTCTTTCTGCATGCCTTATAAAACTGGTATGAATCAAAAGGAGTGAGCCTACATAAAATACACTACTGTGTTAGAATATCCTACCTAAAATATCTTAAATATCAAATATCTGTTTTAAATATCAATATCTCTATAGTCCTAAAAGACTGTGCTATCTAACATCCAGCTTAGCAACATTCTCCAGAAGGTGAAGTAAAGTCAAAAGAATGTGGATGTATTGCATGCCTCTTTAAGTCTACTTAGGATACAGAAAATGGAAAACACTTATTCAAAGGGATATATGCACACTTACTACGTTCATTGCAGCACTATTTACAAAAGCTAAGTTATGAAAGCAACTTAAATGCCCACTGACAGATTATGGGGATGTGAGATATATATACAATGGAATATTACTCGACTATAAAAAAAAGATAAACTCTTGCTATTTGCAATAGCATGGATAGAATCTGAGGGGATTATGTTAAGTGAAATAAGCCAGAAGAATAAAGACAAATACCATTAGGTTTCACTCATATGTGAAATACATAGAAACAAAACAAAGAATCAGAAAATACCATACCATTAAAAGCCCTAGAAATCTGACTACATAATGGGGCTAACACAGGGAGAGAATTGGAGCAGAGGGAAATGGGGAGGGAACACAATGGATTATGATGGAGGCCGATGGGTGCCTGATATGGATTTGGCATGTTAACATCCACTTAAATAAATAGGATCTTACATTCTGAATCATATATAATGTTGTAAACCAATGCTAAGTTAATTAAAAATCACTAATTAAAATAAAACAGCTTCTGAATATGCAAAAAGAAAGAATAAGTAAGGCATACTCAACAGTTCCACAAGTTTGTATACCTATATACCAAATCACAGGGTGTTCACAACAGAATCTTTTATAATAATCCTGACTGCAAAATGCTTGAGTAGACTGAGCACATAAAGTTGTGATATATTCACAATTTAATAAAAGATCCAGTATCTAACAGTAGATGATATTTAGTATTTTGCTAATATTAATTTAATATTCTATGTGCTCTATTTAATATTTACTTTGTTTCAGTACCTCTTAGGACAGACTCTTTTCCTTCTGACACTTCAAGCACATATAGAAAATAGAACTGATGAGAACTTTTTAAAAACTTTCCTGTAAGTGAAAGTGTCAGCAAATGTGCATGATTCCAGTGGTTGCCTGGTCATGCTGCCATGATTTTATAACACAGAACAAGAAAGTGTTAGAGTCAAGATTGTAATCTGTAAATATTAAATGCAGAATCCTTTATCTTTAAGCTCTGAGATGTCAGGTGGAAATACTCAAAATATTACAACATTATAATAATTCGATGTAACATTTTTCACAGGTTTTCATATTAATCTAGCAAGGTGTCTTTTGTTAGTTTGTCATAGCAGCTCTTAGCAGAGAGCTTAATGATAATGGCTACCCACATGTGTCAGGCACTGAAATAAGTACTTTATCTACATTATGTTAAATATACTGAAAATCCTAGGAGATAATATTATCCCTCTTCCTGATGCAGAAATTGAGACACAAAGACATTATGTAAATTAGTCAAAGACACATTAGCAAATAAATTTGCTGGTCTTTGTAATGTTTCAAAGACTATATTCCTATATTCATATATTTACTCTATTTCCAACACTATTTGAGCTAAAATTCTATTTTCAAAATCAGTGAGTTATAAACCCTTTTTTTGTAAGTCCTTTAAAGTAGTGCAAGTCTTTCCTTGGAACATTGCACTATTTTGGCTCCATAATTTGCATGTTCACCTACAGAAAACTTAGAACAGTAATCAAGACAATTTTGTAAGTAATGGTGATTGCTTGAAACCATAATATAATTAAAAGTACTGCTAATTTTCCTAGATTGTCAACTCAAGCTTACATTTGCCTCTTACTAAGCCAGCTCTATATTAAAGTCCTATCTTCTCCCAAACCCTACATGGCATATCTTTGGCATATATGCACATTGGATAGACTATCCTTTTATTTCTTGAGAACAAAAATTAAGTCAGGAAATAAGAATTTTATAAAATAAGAGTGCCATTAAAGTTTCACTTTAAGAACACTTTTTTTAACGTGTTCCAAATGTATTTGCTTCCTTATAGATCTGCTAAGTTTCTGCCTCAAGTTCCCTAATTTTAAGCCTGACTTTGCGTTGTAGGGAAGTTTGACTGTTATTCTTTAATTTCATGCTCTGTATCTTATAGGTGTTAATTGCCTTTAAAAAAAGTAGAAGTTTAAGCTCCTTACAGAAGAGAAAGAAATCTAGGGAGGTAGATGGAGAATGGCATCAGCGGTTTGGTGGAAGGGAAAAAAAGAGAAAGAAACCTTCTTCTGTGGGTTCTAGATGAAATCTCCCTTTCTATCCTCTTCTAGAAATGTCACCAAAGAGCTTCTAATATTAATACCTTTAATCTTCATTTTCAGTGGCTATTAACTAAGTAGCTAAAGTAGTTTCATATTATAAACATCGGAAGGGTCTAGAATATATTTATAAAACATGCATATCACGAAGTAAGTATGATTTTTTTTTTTTTTTTGCCTAGCTATGTGAAAATTTGAGGATTCACGACAGTACAGTGTCTTTGTGGGATAAAAAATATTATGAACTTAATACCCCTTATGAAAGTGTAATATACCATATGCATTTTCCTCCTTGAGACAAAATATCCATTAAAATAGTAGTATTTTTTTTTTTCTGGAAACTTTGGGATTGTGTTTTATTGACTTTATGTAGTTATAACTTTAGAACCATATTTTGGATGAGTCTGCTAGTTCCATGAGGTCAAAGTTCTGATACAATGAACAATTTATGTTAGTGGGTAGCATTTACAAAATTTTACTGAATTGTATAATAAAAGTTTAGAAACCTTGAATGAAACAGAGAAACCTTTAGACTGATTTCATTAGTATCAGAGTTTTGGATCTCTAAAAATAAGATATTTTCTTCCATTATGGCCTCAGATACAGAGACACACTTTGTGAAATGTTATCATTCTGAGCTATGAATCCTCAGCCTGATTCCACATAAGGTAGAAAAGTGAGTCCACTTTAAATTATTTGCTTGTAAGAACACTTTTTTTCCTACTTTCTTGCCCCCCCTCCACACCCTGGGTGCTTGTGTGATCATCTCTAAGTCTGAAACCTGAAACTCAAAAGGTCAAAACTCTAGTTCTTTGTCTTCTGATACCTCAAGTGACAACCCTGATGGTATAAGATAAAGGAAATGAAAGCTGAGATTTCTTTTCACTGTCTTACATTATATTTTTGACTTGTCACCTCAGTTCTCTGGGGTGTCAATGTCTTCACCTCTGCAGGAAAAGGTAGGACAAATTCTACTTAAAGTCTTTGTTCCAAAGTCCTTATTTGTTAACCTTGAACTACTTAGCAAAGACAAAGTAATATCTCCTAAGTCATTATTTTATATAGCAGTGTTTTTTCACAAAACAAAAAGGTATTTAGGATGTAAATTTTGCTAAGATCTTGGACTGTTACATGATACTTAACTGCTTATGGATTCTCCTCATAAGTCTGAAGTAATTAAAATAATACATATAAAACAATGTTACTTGTCTGTGAGTCAAGGTTTTTGACAATGGTTTCCATTATGTAGCATTGTTGCTTAGGCAGTGGTGGCCCATCTAATGACTTCATTTCTAAGTGGCATCTTATCATTTGTTCTCATCAATAAATGTGAATGGAGGTGAGCACAAATGATTAAAAAGCAAATGTCTTTGCTTAACTGAAATGGTGCTAAATAGCGCTATAGAGGTCTAAGAGAATGCCAACATAGAGGACAGGTCATATGGGTTCTCATCTGTAAGAGCACTCAGGTTCATAGAACAACAACAATGGAGTTTATTTAATAGGGGAACCAAAGAGTTTCTAAGGCAGAAGTCACCAACTATCTCATCCCAGACAGTATTCACGGTGACTAAAAGTGCCAAACAAAAGACTGCTCATTAAAGATGGTACTGTCCCCATCAATGAGGACTTAAAGCTTGTGGTACACCAGCAAGCAATGGGTCAGGATCAAATTCATGGTGGCATGTGGAAAAGCACTCATGTGTGGCCGCTGAGATGATACTGTAGCAGCCCACAACAACAGTCTGAAGGCCAGGCTGGGCAGCACCAGAAGCTAGACCAGACAGCAATGAAGACAACAGCACTGGGAGGCTGTGCTAAATAATAAGAAGCAGTGGATAACTCTCAGTGTGCCATTCATCAACATCAGAGCTGGGCAGCACTGACGATCCCGGCCGGTCACCACTAGTAACCAGAAGGTGATGTCAGAGACACCAATGCTACAGATCTTTGTGAGTTGTTGCCTTACACCGACAACAAACAGCTCTTTGAGACACCAGACCAAGGCCTATGGTGCTCCTTTCAGGTGACATCAGAGGCAGGGCCAGTGGCGGTGCAGTGGCCAGGTCTCTGCAAGTGAAGTGGCCAGGTCTCTGCAAAGGTCTTTGGCTTGTCTTCTTTTCTTCAGAGGTTGGCTGTTAGATGCTTCTTTCTTTGGCGTTCAGCTGCTAATCCTTCCTTCTTCAGAAGCCAGGAACAGAATTCTTTCAGCTGACTGTTCTGCCTTATATCCTCTTTAAAGTTCCCACATGCTGCAAGACTAATTGGACCATTTTCAATTCTAAGTGACTGACTGGACCATTTAGCACCAATTAGATCATTCTTATATTTTGATATGAATAATTAATGAGCTGGTCTTGTACCAGATTGGTTCATTTATTTTATTTATTTTTTCATTTAGCTCACATATGATCAGTCCATTCTACTATCCAGACAACAAATGTAAAAAGGAAAACTTGGTGCCTGCACAGAGCAGGCCTGTCATGACCTCAGGCCAGGCTCATGGGCTAGTGGGTTCCAAGGAGTCTCAGCCAGAGTTGGCCCTAGCTGGGCCACAGTTCCCAGTTTCTGCAGGGTAAACCCTGCTCAGAATCCACCATGTTGGCCCAGGACTCCATGGTCCTCTCTACTGCCTGCAGCTCCAGGGAGCCACAGCACTGGAGCTGGCCCACTGGTGCCCCATGGTTCTCCCTGCAACCCTGAACCAGGGCCTGTGGGGCTTGCTCTTGCTTTCTATGCTGGAGCTTGCTCTTCAACAGGGCAACCTTACCACTGCAGCCCCAGTGGGCAGTAAAATACCTGCTACTTGCTGCTGGTTGCACTATTTGCAAACAGCAAGCTTCTGGGGCCAAGCACCAGAGCCCTAAAGTTGGGCGGGTAGGGGGTTCTGGTACTCAATTCCAGGCTGGCACCAGGGCTAGCCCAGTCCACTGAGATGAGTCTCTGTGTAGTCATACTGTAACCTCCTACTGCAGGATGGTCTGGGTGCTGCCCATAGAAAATACTTCTGGGTGGCCAGCCGGAAACTCCTGCTATTGTCACTGGAGTCTCTGGAGCTATGTGCTTAAAACTGGTTTGCACCAGACAGGGGGCTGCCTGCAAGAAGTGTGCTAAGGCAGTGGCAGGAAATTCTCACTGCTGCTGCCACTTTCAGAGCAGTGCTTCTACCGGCACATGCTGGGGTAGTGGGGTAGGAAACCACGCTGGCACTCAGCCTCCAGGTACTGCCATTCAGGTGGCAGGGGGCTGCAAAGCCCATCATACCCTATGCTTGTGTCATGGGGCTCTGGTTTCATGACCTCTCTCTTCTCTTGTATCAGCTACCTGCCAATGCTCCAGGTGACCTGAACTCCATATTTAGAAGATTAAAGAGCCTCTATTAATCTGCTTTTTTTATTACTGTGTATCACAGAAGCCCTCCTTGCCAGGGCCAGAGTCAACAAGGAATCCCTACTGCATTTCCATATGGATTGTGATATATGCCAACAGTTATATTTTCATTAGAATTTGAGGGACTATTGACAGTAGTCTTTAGTACAGTGACAGAAGATATACAGGTAGCAACAGCATGATTTGTCTGCCTGGACTGGCAGGAGCAGACTGGCCCAGTGGCTCTGGTGGCAACAGCCACCTGCTGGGGACAGGCTCCTTGGGACCCTTCAGGCCCCTAGGGGCCTCCTTATCCCTGGCAGCAGCAGTGGCCTTGTGGCCCATGAGTGACCAGTGAGTGGGCAATAAGTCCACTACCCAAAGAAGCCATGTTAGCTTTCATATGATTTATAGACAAAGCCAGCACAAGGGCAAGTTTAAACCTAGTTCACTGAAATATGTGTTCACACATGTGACCTATACATCAAGGTTATGGATTATTTAATGTTTTTGCAAGGCTACACGTTATCTACTAGGTCACCTGGGCTGGAAGGTGATCGCAAAAACAGTCTGAAGAACTCTGAGAAAACTCTATGTTTCCCCATAGGCTCTACAAATGCTATTTCACTTTGCCCAACTTTGTGAAAGAAGTTCAGGCATGATGTCCCAGTGTATCTTATACCGATTGCCAAGCTCCATATTTAAAATCTATCTGTACTCAGTTTGAGAAAAGTATGTAAGATACAGAAAGCACAATAGTGGGCGCTGTGCTTGCAGCTACATATTTTTTTTTTTTTTAAGATTTATTTATATATACAAGCTGGGTTACAGGCCAGAGGCATGGGGCGGCCAGAGGGTTCACCAGAGACAGAGCGGGGAGCAGAACAGGCAGATCAGAAATACACTGCTGAGGGGAGCAGCGGGTGAGGCAGGAGAGGTCTGCCGTGCCATGTGGGATTCTCCCCGGCTGGGCATCGACCTCGCATCATGCACTGCTGACAGCTCCACAGCACAGTGCTCAACACCTGCGCCACCAGGGAGGCCCCTACATAGTTCTCTTGATTGAGACTCTTCCCATAATAAAAATTCAGATTTACTAGTTACTAGTTACTGGTGTGTGTGTGTGTGTGTGTGTGTGTGTGTGTGTGTGTGTGTGTGCTGGACATTGAGTATGGGGTGGTTGGAGGGTATCTTATTTAAAGATTACTCTTGAACAGATTTTTGACTAGTATAAAAAAATCGTGCCCACTGGAAAGGGATAAAGGTGTGGTCTTCCTAATGATATTTAAAATAATGTGCTTAATACCTCACAGAAAATGACAGACGAAAAGCTGTTGTGAGAAATCTCAAAATACTTTTGGAGACACAAACCTGCTTTTTTTTTGGATTATATTTACATATTAATTTGAATTATTTGATTTGTCATGACATATCATTTTTTTATGTTCTTATATATGAAAATGTACAGAGGAAAATCTGGCAAAAATTTCCAATTTTGTGGTTAACAGTCGCTTATTAGAGTTCTTACTATCTCTCAGTGGTGTTTATATAATACCTGAGATGACACCCATGTCTCTGTCATGCCATATATGAAAAAGTTAAAACTAAAAGGTTAAGGAACTTTGCTTAAGTATTAATAGTAGAACTGGTATTTTGAGCTCTGGTTTTCTGACTTCAGACTTTACCTCTCACCCACTAATCCAACAGTTTTCATACACAGATTACATCAGAATCACCAGGAGGGCTTATTAAAACACCTATTATTGGGCTCCACCTTGAGAATTTCTGATTTGGTGGGTCTGGGTAGGGTTTTAAGTATTTGCATTTCTAACGATTTTCCAGGTGACTGATATTGCTGATCTGGGAACAACACTTTGAAAACCACTGAAATTAGTATATTTCTTCTCTTTGCTGATCTCATCTTTGTTGTACTCAGAACGATCTAATAATGAAAAAGAAAAGAAGCACCAGAGCACAAGATTCAGTGAAGACAGAAGCCAATGTGAAATGATTACATTAAAAATCTAAATGAAAGAAATTATAAAGACCATGACACTTCATTACATTCATAATAAAAGCAAAACTCTTTAGTCAATATCAAAAGCCTTCCATAATTGAATTCTAAATTTCTAAATTTTCACTCATTTTTACTTGGTCATCCAGCATATATATATATTCAATATTCCAATCCCTTGTGTGAATGTATAAATTGATTCTACTATCAGAAGATTATTTCTCTCCTGCCTTACAAAATCTATCAAAGCTCTAATTTTGCTTCAAGATTGTAGGGTAAGTGAAAGAATGGTCAGGATTTTCCACCCTACCGCCATTAGCTTTAAAGATAGACACTTGCAGTCCTGCACCAGCACCTGATGTCAGCACCTGGAGTAGGTGTGGGTGTGTGTGAGTGGGTGCACCTGGACCTGGAGAGACAGCATATAAGGGCAGCATTACAGAGCATAGCTGCAGCAGCAGTGGAAGCAGAGGCAGGGAACTGTTCAGGGTGCAGCTGAGAGACCACCAGATGACGCCAGAGAGGCCAGAAAGAATGAAGTTTCGCTGGGGTCTGGGGGTGCCTACAGCCTCCTGGGCCCCCAGCCCTCCTGCCTGTTCTGTACCTGGTTGCCTCCCTACAAAAGTTCATTAAAAGCCTGCAAAAGCCCCTGAGGGCTCCAGGACTCCTCCTTGACCCATCTGCCTGACTCACAGGGAAACTGCGCTGTGTCCTGCTGGCACAACAAAGACCTAGTTCAAATACTTCCCTTCCTAAAAAAGTCATCTGAGGTGCTCTCAAGTTTTTCTTTCACCAGTACTTCCCCCCTTCATTGCCATGATATTTATTTTTTTGAGCTGTTCATATAACAATGGACCCAAGAAGAATTGTGTAGTTTTTAATTGTGTCACAATGAAGTCTTCCTATTTCTCATGTAAGCTCGGACTCTGTTTCATCGTGCCAACTGGCCAACGAGGGTCATGGGATTGAAATAGTTAGAAACTTTGTTAAAGTCACCAATTCAATTATTTTGCCTTGTCAACATGCATCCAAAAGTCGTGGATAATTGTATGAGTTAAGTTGTTATCACTGTGATTAACAGTGACTTAAAAATATAGTGATAAATCATAAATGTTTTTATCTCTCAAAGAATAGAAGTCTGAAGGTTGTCAATTCATTGCTGTTATAGGTTCCACAATTATCAGTCTCAATCTCCATTAGTAACTCTATCCCTGTGGTTTTGTGCCTTAGTCAGCTGGGACAACAAAATTCTGTAAACAAAGGGAGTTAAACAACAGACATTTGATTCTCACAGTTCTGGAGGCTGGAAAATCTACAATTAAGATGTTCCCCCTCGGTCATGTGGCCATGTTCTCTACCTAGTTTTCAACAATTTTTTAAAGCCTTATTTATTTATGCATACATGATCTGGGGTGTAGGCCAGAGATGTGGGGTGGGGCGAGGATTCACCAGAGACAGAGTGTGGAGCAGAACAGGTGAATCTATTGAAATACACTCTGAGGGGAGTGGCAGGCGAGGCAGGCATCTACTGCGCCATGTGGGAAGCTCCCTGGTCAGGGATCAAACTCTTGCTGCAGTGGCTGCCGATAGCTTCATAGTACTAAGACTTAACCCAGTGCGCCACCAGGGGGCTCTTAGTTTTCAACAATTTCAGTACAATATGTTGTGGTGTTATTTTTTTATTGTGTATATCTTCCTTCTAATTGTCCTTATTGAACTGATGGGTTAATAGTTAACATCAGACTTGGAAATTTTTGGCTAAGATTTTTTTTTTAAGTATATAAATGGTATACCCTAACTTAAACAAACATAGCCTTCAGTGATACACTAGAAAGAGCCACGATTGCTAATACACAGCATCAAAGTAGCAACATAAATGCTAACTATTCAAATTTCTTATTGTTCTTTATCTGATTAATTTACTTCACAAAATTTTAAAAATTAAGCCTGTAGGGATTTTACCAGTTCTATGACACCTAATATTAAAGCACAGTTCAGATGTCAGTGAAGCTAGCAATGCCAATCTTACTGCTGATCTGATGAGCTGCCGCATTTCTAGTAGGGTCAAAATGTGTAAGCTGAGTGTGAACATTTGCCATTTGGTCTTTTTGAAATTTAATATAATATTCATCTCTGTGGCAATGTTAGCTCATAGCCCTAACATTTTCAGAGCCCCCTTGTGTCAGCAGGTTAGGTGGCTGCTTATATGGCACAATTTTAGAGGTTGCAAACCCTTCCTAGTTCCGACATCTTTAAACATCTGCTCTGCACCTAGCATTGTATTAAAGCCTGTGTTAAGTGCTAGAGTTCAAAAGGCATAGTAATTAGTTCAGTGAGAGTACCTGGTTTGCCAAGATGGGGAGAATTCTTATAGAAATGTTCCTTGTCATTACATAATTAACTAGGTCTTTATCCTACCTATTATAAAAATGTAAATATGGGAAATGAAACTCAATAGTCTATTAACATCTGTATCGTTAGGCAAAGGCTTACCTGTTATTAAAACAAATGTAGGTTCTAAAGCTAGAGAGTTTAAAAGTTCACTTCAGTTCCTAAAATATGTCTTCATCTACATGATCGATGTTGAATTATAGACACGTCCATGTTTTGGCTCAAGCAAGGGGAATGGTACATAGGGAAAGCGATTTTCTTTGAAATCATTGAGATAGAAATTGCACATAATATTTATTTCCTCTTATTTTTTCCCTGGACAATAATTAAGTCACATTCCAGAAAAAGCTATGTAGCTCCCAGAAAACATAGCCTGGTGGCCGCATTCCCTGCTTAAACTCTATTTCTATGAAAGAATATGGGTTGCAGATTTCCCTTTGAATTGTTTTTGTGTCTTTTGGGTAGATTACTAGGAGTGGAATTGCTGGATCATATGGTAGAACCATTTTCAGTGTTCTGAGGATCCTCCACATAACTTACCATAATGACTGGACTAGCCTTTTTCTCCACATCCCCAGCAGCTTTTGTTGCTTCCAGTTGTCGTTGTTATTTTTAATATATAACATCTTCACAGTTGTGAGGGGGCATCTCATTGTGATTTTGATTTGCATTCCCCTGATTATAAGTTAGATTGAACACTTTTTCATATACCTGTTGACCATTTGCGTTTCTTCTTTGGAGATATCAGTTGCTTATCAGTTGTATGGTGTACAAATATTTTTCCCATTCAGTAGGGTGCGTCTTTGTTTTGGTTATTGTCTCTATTTTGCTGTACAGAAGGTTTTTAGCTTCATGAGGTCCCAGCTGTTTATCTTTTCTTTCATTTTCTTTGTTTCTGGATAAGAGTCCTCAAAAATGTTTCTGAGATGTACGTTATGGAGTGTTTTGCCTATGTTTTCTTCCATTTATTTTATGGTTTCAGATCTTAAGTTCAAGTGTTTTATCCATTTTGAGTTGCTTTTTGTATATGATGTGAGGTAGTAGTCTGGTTTCATTCTTTTGCATGTGGTGGTCCAGATTTCCCAGTACTACTTATTGAAGAGACTTTCCTTGTTTCAGTGTATATTCTTTGTTCCTTTGTCATAAATTAATTAACCATAAATGGGTGGCTTTATTTCTGGGCTTTTAATTAGATTCCTTTGGTCTCTGTGTGTCTGTTTTTGTTCCAGTACTATACTGATTTTTATTAGTATGGCTTCATAGTATAGTTTGAAATCTGGGAGTGTGGTACCTCCCTTTAATCAGCATGGCTTTAGCTATTCAAGGTTTTTTTGTGATTTCATATAAATTTCAACAATATTTATTCTATTTCTTTGAAGGATACCATTTAAATTTTATTATTTATTTATTTTTTAAAAGATTTATTTATTTATACATACAAGCTGGGGTACAGGCCAGAGGCATGGGGCGGCAAGAGGGTTCACCAGAAACAGAGCGGGGAGCAGAACAGGCAGATCAGAAATACACTGCTGAGAGGAGCAGCGGGTGAGGCAGGAGAGGTCTGCCGCACCATGTGGGGTTCTCCCGGGCTGGGCGTCAAACTCGCATTGCGAGCTGTCGACAGCTCCACAGCACAGAGCTCAACCGCTGCGCCACCAGGGAGGCCCTATTTATTTTTTTTAAAGATTTACTTATTTATGCATGAAATCTGGGATATAGGCCGGAGGCACAGGGCGGTGAGAGGGTTCACCAGAGACAGAGTGGGAAGCAGAATAGGCAAATTGACGGAAATACACCGCTGAGGGGAGCAGCGGGGCGAGGCAGGCGAGGTCTGTTGCGCCATGTTGGAATCTCCCCGGCCAGGCTTCGAACACGTGTAGCCTCTGCCTGCAGCTCCATAGCGCAGCGCTTAACTGCTGCGCCACCAAGGAAGCCTGAAATTTTTAAAAAGATTTATTTATTTATGCATACAAGAACTGGGGTGTAGGTGTAGACCAGAAGTGTGGGGTGGTGAGAGGATTCACCAGAGACAGAATGGGAAGCAGAACAAGGAGATCTTCTGAAGTACATTGCTGAGGGGAGCAGCAGGCAGGGCAGAAGAAGTCTCTTGTGCCTATTGGAAAGTTCCCTGTCCGGGTATCAAACTTGTGCTACAGTGGCTCTGGATAGCTTCATAGTGCTGTGCTTAACCCGTTGCACCACCAAGGAGGCCCCTCTGGGTCAACATTCTGCTCTTCTTCCATCCTTAGAACATCTAGAGCACACTGCTAGCTTACAAAGGTCTCTTTCTGGAAATCATTTCAAGCCTTTTGTTGTCTCATTGTTTCCTGATAGTCCTACGTTAAGTATGATTTTCATATTTTACTGATTTTTGCTAATTGTGTTATGGCCATTAAGATCTGTGTCCTGGGCCTCCCTGGTGGCACAGCGGTTAAGTGCTGCGCTGTGGAGCTGTCGGGAGTGGCGACGCGAGTTCGACGCCCGGCCAGGGAGAATCCCACATAGTGCGGCAGACCTCTCCTGCCTTGCCCGCTGCTCCTCTCAGCAGTGTATTTCTGATCTGCCTGTTCTGCTACCCGCTCTGTCTCTGGTGAACCCTCTCACCGCCCCACGCCTCGGCCTGTACCCCAGCTTGTATGTATAAATAAAAAATAAATCTTAAAAAAAAAATTCAAAAAAAAAAAAAGATCTGTGTCCTATTTGGAAAAGGAAAGTGCCTAGAGAAAATTTAAATATATTTTGAGACTCTATTCAAATGCTGCTTCTCAGAAGT
Organism: Scalopus aquaticus; assembly: GCA_004024925.1. Lineage (NCBI taxonomy): Eukaryota > Metazoa > Chordata > Mammalia > Eulipotyphla > Talpidae > Scalopus > Scalopus aquaticus. Next base: position 82,834 of record PVIJ01005323.1, read on the forward strand.
CTTTACTATACTTTTCATAAGAATTTAATTCTGTTGTGGCTCTTGCCCATAATCTTAGAATACCTCGTTGTTTGTAGGATTTATCTTTCTATAAGATAATAAAATTTTTGAATCTAGTATTACATTTCATTCATCAATTTGATGTCAATAAGCAGTAAGGATTCTGCCTAGCAATAGGTACATAATTAATAATAGAGTAAATCATGTTTTCTTCTACCTCCCTTCCTTTCCTTTATCTAGGAAACTCCAGTTTATATCTCAACCTTTAATCTACTTTTAGTTGGAATTTCTTGATTCTCTTTCAGAATATTTAGCACACTGTATGTAACTTAAATCATGTCTCTACCTCAGCACCAGGGTGCAAACTATAGACATTATAAAAAGGGAAGAATCAATTCAGTGTCATTGAAAGTGTACTGACTTCAGTTTTAGATGGACTGGGGTTTAAATTGACTGGGTTTGTACTTAATAGTTCTTAAATCTTTAGTAAACTTACTTTCTAAAACTACATATGTGTAATACCTGACATATCAGTGGCATTTTATAAATGGCAGTTATCATTGCTGAGTGTATTATGAAAAAGATAACTTTAGATTTTGCTAAGCTTGAAGTGTCTCGTTTTCTTGAATTTTCACTAGTTTCACAACAATGTGTCTTTGTGTATGTCTCATTGCATTTATTTTAGTCTCATGGTATTCTTTTAGCTTCATAGACTGATTTACTTAATTCCTTCCCAAAGTGTGGGAAGTTTTCCTCCATTATTTCCTTGATAAACTTTTTTTAATTTATTATGTTGGATTTCTTAATGGTGTCAGATAACTCTAAAATTACCTCTTGACTTTTTTTTTAACCACTCGTTTCTCTCTCTTCTTCTATTTGGCTCCTTAATACATTAATATCTTCGAAGTTACTGATTGGATCTTCCGTTTCATGTGTTCTGCTTTTGTAGCTTTCTTCAGAGTTTATCTCACTTATAAAGCCCTTTACCTCCTGAATTTTTGCATTTTCTTATTTAAACTTTAATTTATAACTCTGTTCATTGATTTGTTTCTGAGTTCATTAATTGTTTAGTTTGTTTTTGTGAATTTTGTTGTATCTCTAACTAGCTTTTCTGGATTTTCTTATGTTACATTGAATTGCCTTTATGAGTTTTCTCCTATATCTTTGAGTTTCTTAAATATAGCAGTTCTGAAATTTTTATCCAACAGGGAGATATAACCTTCCAACATTTTTTTTTAAGATTTATTTATTTGTGCATACAAGCTGGGGTACAGGCCAGAGGCATGGAGCAGCAAGAGGGTTCACCAGAGACAGAGTGGGGAGCAGAACAGGCAGATCGACAGAAATACACTGCTGAGGGGAGCAGCGAGCAAGGCAGGAGAGGTCTGCCGTGCCATGTGGGGATCTCCCTAGCTGGGCATCGAACTCACGTCACTGCTGCCGACAGCTCCATAGTGCAGCTCTTAACCGCTGTGCTACCAGGGAGGCCCATCTTCCAACATTTTGTGTTTGAATTCTGAGAGTTGTTCTCATCTTGTGATATCATACTCCCTTGAGATCCCATATTTTCATGTGTGTGATATATATTTTTTGTCTGCTTATTTTGCTACTCTAATGCTCTGCATTTTGATTTGTTTTTAATATCTGTAGTGTTTTATTTACTTATTTTTTATTTTATCTGACTGCTTGCTTATTTATGCCTTTACTAACTTCTGTATGTACTTAGATTTGTTTTGTATTGCTGAAAGTGCAGAGTATGGGAGGATTTGGAGATATCTATATCTATATATATATATATTTATTTATTTTATTTGTATTTATGCATACAAGAACTGGGGTTTAGGCCAGAGGTGCAGGGGAGAAGGCTTAGAGGATTCCCTAGAGACAGAGTGGAGAACAGAACAGGCAGATCTATTGAAGTACACTGCTGAGGGGAGCAGCAGGTGAGACAGGAGAGGTCTACTGCACCGTGTGGGTTAGCTTCCTGGCCGGGGATCAAATTCATGCTGCAAGTGGCTAGTGATAACTTGATCGAGCTGAGACTTAACCCCAGCATCACCAGGGAGGGGGAGGAATCCATATTTTGGTGTGGATTAGTTGAGGAGGGACTGGATCATTTTGTGACACCCCTCATAACCCTTCTCTGGGATATGGAAGGAGAGACTCAACAGTCACTTTGCTCTCACAAAATAAGTATTAATCCCAGTAGCTGGGAATTGGTGTGCAGATCAAAATGTCTGTTTTGCTATTATCTTTACTAGGTTCCAGCCTATGTGGAGCACTCTAGCCCGTCTACAAGGTTTTGCCCTATATTAATAGGAAGTCTCCACACAAACTATGCTCCCTATTACCAGGGCCTCTCACCCTGTCACCAGTGTCCCCTACTTCAGACCACACCCCATAGTTACCTTTCTCTACTTCTGTATTATTCAATGCAGTATGAATATTCTCAGTGTCAACACTTTGAAGTCTGCACTAGTCCTTACTAACCAAGGGATAATCAATCCTATTCCTTTCTAAGAGACTCTCTGTCCAAGTAGTATTCCTCTGTCTGGCTTCTCTAGTAGCTATAGCCTGTAGTGAGCAGACCCTTCAGTTTCCTCTGCCAGGGTCTGCTACCTCTGCTCCTCTTTTCAGGACCTGCAGCATCTGGGTTTCTTCCAGGAACCTCCTTAGGGAGTTCTGGGGTCCATGGGTTCCTATTATGTTGGGCCTGCTTTCTTAGCCCATCCCAGGAGTCAATGACTTCCTTTGGGGCCTAACATGGTGAAGCTGCTTCCAGGACCCTCACAGGATTTACTGAGATATGTAAAGGCCTATTGTGGTGGTTCTGTTCCAGATCCTGCCCCTGGGCTCACGGAGTCGTGCTGAGGACTACTGCTAGTGGGGCTGATTTCAGGCCCCACCCAAGAGCTCACGGGGGCATGTACAAAGCTTTCTGTGGAAATACTGTGGTGGGTCAGCTTCCAGGTTCTGTCAATTCTGGGGCTCAGAGCTCTGAGGTCTGCACAGATTTGCTGTGTAAAGGCCTTTTTCATTCTCCTGCTTCTAGGGCTCACCAGGCCACTGGGTTTCACTTCATCTTCCCTGGAATGTTTCATTTCTCCCTAGGGTGTTCTTCATCTAAAAATTACTCTCAGCATATTTTGTAATTGTCTATCTTTCCTTCAGGAGTTAATAGTTTTGTTCTGCTGCAATCTAGCTATGAGTAGGTAATCCCAGTATTGTCACTCTGCCACCATGTTGTTCTACCGGTGGCAATTGTTTGATATTTATATTTGCTATTACCAAGTACTAATTATTTATTGAAATGAGTGATTGAGTTAATTAATGGACAATAGCTTGACTTATTCAACTAAACTTAGTAGCTTTAGCTTTTCTTATTTCACCTTGTTAACTACCTTTTCTTGTTTCTGACGTTTATTTGTATAAGTTTGACAATGGCTTATATTAACTGTTCCTATACAGGGTTTTGAATGTTGCAAGTTGATCTGTGGTAACACCCTGCTTATTAAAAATAATTTATTTCTATTGTCTCCCATGTCTTGAAATTTTGCTAGAAGGCTGCAAATATAAGAGATATGAAACTAAAATTTTATGTGTTATCATAATTATTTAGGCAAAAATAGGTTTTCACAATGTACCAACCAGTGGAGATTAAATGCTTATTAAATATATTTCAACTTACACATATTTCTTAATAAATTTACTAGACATAGAAATATAACATATGTTAATTAAACATGAAATGTTAACATATGAAATATGCTGATAAAATATAATAAAATATAAACATGAGATATTAACATATACTGATGTAACATATATCACAATTTTGGATCTATAATTTTAAAGTTCATAAAGATATAAGCTGAATATTTTTATGAATGATTGGATGTGTTTATTTTCCTCATAAAATTTTTTCACAGTTAATGCATATTTTTGACCATGCTATCACATCTTTCAAATAATTTCATTCCTTTTAATATCTGTTATGGTTGACAATAGCATATCTGACTTGACAGAAATTAGACTTCATTCACTTTTTTCTCCTTTTTGTAGCACATTCATGAAACAAAATGCCATGATAAAATAGGCACATTAGCAACTATGTGGATTTTTTTCTTTTGTACATCAGGATGCAACCAGCCCAAATGACCTTTGTTTCATTTCTCTCTCCAGCCACTCCACTTGATTTCCTTCATCTGCAATTTGCGGATTGCTGAGCTTAAACTCATTCTCATTTTACTTGCAAGCACATTTTTTTTTTTTGTCCATGAGTTTGATTTAATATTTTGAAAATGACATAAGATTTCTGCTCTTCTTCCTATGCTCAGTGCTGCTGATTCAGCAGGTGATTTTTTTCTTTTTGAAAAAGTAAAACCATTTTGAATGAGAGTTCCCCTAAAAATGATTTGTTTTATGTTATCCTTATAAGTTCTGTCATTGTCTGCATTTCTTTCAGCATAAAAGGATCTCTCCTGCCTTTCCCTTTTATTTATTGGCTGCTATACTAACAACAGTTTTATGGAAACAGGGGAAGTCTTGCCCTCTGAGGTCTTGCTGTTCAATATAACTCTATTTGAACATGTTGTATTTGGGAATGAAGTATTGATATATGAGACTAAGCTTATTTCAAGCAAGATAACACATCTGATAATTTCCTTGTGACATAGAAAAGAAAAATGTGTATGAGTGTGTGTGTGTGTGTGTGTGTGTTTGTGTGTGTGTGTTGAAATTGGATAGGGAGTAATTTGTTTATTTTCAAAAGAGTTTCAGGGATTATTCAGACAGTGTATATGAAGTGACTTACATATCTTAGCAAACCTAGTGTGGTGCTTTTTCTTATTCAAGTGAAACTTAGCAATTCAAGTGGTGACCTAAGAAAAAAATTGAAAACATGCAAATGAACTGGAACCCAGGAAGACAAGTGAAATGTAGGCTAAAGCAGGCTTACCTGGAAAATAGCCAGTTTCTACCACCTAGAATTTCTGTTTTTAACTAACATTGCACAATTCTGCAGGCAAGTAGTGATAGTTGAATTCTTCATGTTTATAAATGAGATACTCAAGGGTTTATGATTAGGAAAGAAAAAAAAAGCAGTATCATACTTACCATATAAACTACCATATAGGCATGGTGCATTTCATTCTAGTAGTTTCTCTCCAATAGCAACCACCAAGCCTGCTTTGTAGTGATATTTTATTTAATTTGAGTGCTGTACAAAGCAGAGAAAAATGATTATAGAGTAAATTCCCAGAAGTAATTTTCAAATTTCTCTGTCTTCATTACCCTTTGCTCTTATGAAGAAAATGGCAAGAAAAATGGCTAATGTGATTTTTTTCCAATTGAAGTGTTCATTGACAAAACTTAAGAAAAAATTGATATCGTCATTATTGTACTAATTTTGAAATGACTTTGTCATTTGCACACTCTCATTCATAAACCATAAATATTTATAACATATCCAGACATTCATGACTAGTTTCAACAAAAGAAAGCAAAACAAAATGAGCTGCTATTTCTTAAAAGTAGGTCAAATCTGGGTATAAAAATGTAACAGCATTTTAAATTGCATATAAGTCCATCTGAATTGTTAAAAAATAGGACATCAGACTCAAAATGGAGCCACTTATGCTAAATCCCATGTCATCAAACAGTTGTACAGTTTCAGCTCTCCCAGAAATGGAAACTTAAGCAGTTAATCAGAAATCAAATTACCTTATCAGCACTAGTTATATAATTTGCCTGATAGACATATTCCTGCTCCCCTAAAGGAAAGTAAATTTGCAATAACCAATCCACTTTTGTGCCTACAACTTCTTATTCTTGCTCCCATCAAAGCCCTTCACTTTGTACAGGTCTCCAGAACTCCTTTCTATCTGTTAAAATGGGTGTTATCCACTTTGTACTGATTTTTGTTCTAATAGACTCTTAAAATTTTTAATATGCCTCAGTTTATTTTTCAACAGATATCACCTTGATATAACTCTATGTGTGTGTGTGTGTTTGTGTGTGTGTAGTTTTACGAATAAGATACATTTCAAATGTGATTGTTTTAAAATTTGGGGGGAACATCTTAATAGAACATTTCTTCAGAATTTGGTGCATGTACTATCCTATCAGAATTATCTAGTTCAGGGCTTCTTAAACTTTGTGTGATGACGGTACATCCTCATATACCCCTTGATAAGTGGAGGAGTGAAATGTTTGTTTTGTGATCTGTACAATGAAATAAGTCCCTAATCACAGGGCTTAGAATTTAGAGAAATGTCAGATTGTTCAGAAAGTTTCTAGTCCCTTATTATTTTTATTATTTGTATTTTTAAATCCAGAACTAATAATAAGCAACTTGCTAATCTCACTTGTGCAGAAAGCACACTTTGAGTGCTACTGAACTAGCAGGCTTATGAAAGCCCCAAATAATCAGAAGTTTATGAAATGGGTCTTAAGGATTAGTGTTTTTAATAAGCCCGAGATGATACATAGGCTCTTTCAAGTTTATGAATTGCCTTTGGATAAATCTAAATATTGTCATTTCTCTCAATCATAATCCAATGGAACCTAAAGGCAATTTTACAACAAAAGCATCTGTTACAGGGAACTTGCTGCACTGCCATGCGCGTGGTCTTATTCCCCATAGTTACTGTGACTTTGTCACTGTCCTGATACAGTATTCACTTTCACTTATTTTCTCTAAACCTGTCTATTATTTCTGCCTACTAATGTATTTGGTCTTTTTTCCCCTTCCTTTGACTTTCAATACATTGCATCAAATAATTTCTCTCCCACTTCCATATTTCTTTTACTTATTTTTTTCCTGCAAATTCTGGCTAATAACCTCTCTTTAAAGTCTATGTTATCTTCTGTTATATTTTAATACACACTTTCTCTCTCAGTATGTATCTGTCACCTTTATATTAACAATTCAATTTTTTCCAATTAATCCAGTGTTCTTTTTGCTACTTTACTCTGCCTACAAGAGTATCCTCCTTAAAACACTATCCTCCCTCTGTCTCTAGCCCTACGAACAGCCTTCTTCCTCATGCCTTGAAATGGCCACAACAAACTACATTCTGTACCTTTCCATTACATGCCACTCAGGTATCCTTCAAAGTGAGTGTTGTACCCTGGAGCTGTGCATCATAACACTCTTGATTTAATTACCTCAGTTTATATCCATGCATACAGATTTGAATTCCATCATCATTCATTTATAAATTCAACAATAGAACCCATTTGGGAGCAGTTGCCATAGATCCATGGAAATGTATCTTGCTGCAGTCATCTCTACTATAAGACAGCATAAAGAGAACAGTTGTATCTGAAGGCAAAACAGCCCAGGATCAACTTACTGACTTACATAAATTCAAAAACTGTATTTTAGCCTATATATATTCAGAATAATTTCAGAGAAATTTTACCATAAGAACAAGAGATTCTGAAGTCATGCCGTGACATCTATCTTCCTTTTCAAATGATCTCTGAATAAGATATGAAAGATAATATAAAAGAAAGGATTATCATGTTGTAACTGAGGTTTGCACAAAAGCTGTAAAGTAGAACTCCTAAGCTAGGGTGAACCTTGCAAAAGACTCTTAATATACCAAGTAAGCCAAATTCTCAGACCAAAACAGGACACATGACTTTCTTATTTGACAAAATTAGCCAAAGTCAAAGAAAAAAGATGGAGCAAGAAAAGGTATAAATAGATGAATAGGTAGATTGACAAAATGTTTGTCCTAATATGGTATAGTTGGCTTAAACCACCTCCTCAGTAGCCCCAGGTAAGGTGAGTGTGTTAGTATTTATGCGGGAACAGAAAGTTGAAAAGGATGATGGGGACCATTCTAAGGAAACCGGCCCAGAGAGTTCCTCGGTCTAGCCTGTACTTTTTGGAAGAGAAGGGGGAAGGTAGGGCCACACAAAGCAAGGCGTTAATCTGTTAACCTTCTCAGAACGTCTTGAAAGATGACTCAAGTCAGTCTTCTAGACTCTAGATTTGGGGGAAAAGGTGCAGGATTTTCCTGTGCCAGAACAAAAGGAGAATGAGGAAAATTGACTCTGCTCTAAGGATGCTCAAGGACATACAAATGGAGGAAACCAACAGATAATTGTCCTTATTCCTTTCTGCAGTGTCTGGTATTGACTTGGCATGTGCTTTAAAAATGCCATGTTATTTTGATATCGTCATAAAAATAAATGTGTTTAATAAAATAAGGTTTATTACTTCTCGATAGCTGTTATTATGGAAGTACATTGACAGGGCATGCTATTCACTTCAGTGTAAGCTGGATATTTTTAAGTATATTTTTGCCAACATTACTTTAAAAAAAGATGTCAGGTGCATGGTGTTAAGGTATATCATTACAATATTTGTCAATTAAAATGCTCCCTGCTATTTTATGTATGCTATTTTGTCATACCGATTCTTTATTGAATGAAACATCAATAAAAGAATGCTTTAGACTTTGAAAATAGGAGCTTGACCAAAGTTGCAGAGTATTGTCCTGATAAAGTTGTTAAATCATTACTGTTGATTTTACAAACAGGAAACTCGTGGATAAGAATCTGCCCTTGTTTACTCAGCTACTACATGAAGAATTAAGATTCAAATCCAAATCTCAGGATTCTTTATGATTAATTCATGATATCAGAATGCTTTTATAAGTACTGGAAATATTATTATAGATGAGAAAAAAGAAAATTCACTACCTTATTTCTTCATTAAAAGACCAGCATTATAGGTAAAACCAGCTAGTACCAAAAATGATAACTATAGTCATTTCTAGTGAGCCAAAAGTATATTAATTTAGTCCAACATGTAAATCCTCATATCTCATCCTTTCCCCACCCACCACAATCTTGGTTTTCATTCTTCTAAATGGTATAAATAAAAGGTTAATTTTTAAGAGGGTTAGACATGACTCTTAGGGAGGAAACAAGATAATTTTTGATCTCCCTTTAGAGAATGAATGAATTGAAATTAGAAGGAAAATTGAACATATTCTAGCATGCCTCCTTTTCCTTCCATAGCTGTAAACTGTAAACCATCTAATGCAAGGTTTCCATATTCTTTGTCCTTTTCTCAGGGGTCCCCCTAACCTCCAAACATGCATGTTCAAAAAGGGGTCCAGCCATCCATATGTACAAAGGCAAATCAGAATCTCAGCATGAAATATCTTTAATAGAATTAGTATGTATAGAAAGAGAAGATAATAGTTTCCACAAAAAGTACCCCAAATTATCCTTCTCCTCATGAGTAAATGCCCAGCCAAACTAACTTGGCCCGAGTGAAGCTGCTGAAGCCCAAAATCTTGCCACAAGTCTAAGGTTTCTTCTGATGGGAGAACCATGGAAAGGAGGTAAACGGAATGAGGCAATTCTGGGATGAAAGGAGCAAAATCAAAATACAAATCAGAATAATGGCTGCCACTGCCAGCCTCCTCACATGTCTTTTTCAAGTATTTCTACATGTCTGTCCTGCATGTTTCTCCCTACATGGGGGCAAGTACCGCCACAGGAACAAGAACTCTCCCTGCTTCTTCAGAGCCCATCTGCCTTCCATATAATGTAGCTTCACCTGGCCACTGGAACAACTCCACACACAGTTAACTGGGGTGGAGGCCATGGTTCTATTTTTGAAGTTTTTGGGGTTTTTTTTTGTGAGGGGGAAGTTTTCTCCATAACATTTGGATCTTTGCAGGCACTTGTAAGATACAGTCATGAAATATGCCATAGATAAACTATGTCAACTAAGGTTATGTCCTTCATGTTAATATACTTCAGTTAGAAATTTTGCTAAAGAGAAATTAACCTGATTGCATGTATTGGTATAAACCATTGTTTTGAGGCGCTAGTTCTCAAGCATATGTAAAACCTTTGACAGCTTTCTATACCACCTATTTGAATGTTGAACATTGAGGAAGAGTTACTTAATTGTAGGCATGTAGCATATTGTGGAATATCATATGTTTACTTCTCTTCTTCATGGCAGAACAGTTGAGTTTGAGAGACAAAGAATAGAACTATGTCTTTTGCCAAGTCATTCTATTTAATCTTGTTAATTAGCATTTGGGGGAAGTAGAAACTATATACTTTGTCAAAATTATTGAATTGTAATTTGTGTTCATGTGCATGTGACATGTATTTGATGTAATCAGAAAATAAAATTATGTCTAGGCCAACAATATTCAAAAAGTTTCTAGTGGCAAATATATATTTAAAGTCTTTGAATAGCAAATATTGCTTGCCATAAATTATATAAAGACTGGGGGGAAACTTTTAGAGAAAGTCGAGAAACATTGAAATGTTAAGTTATAGCACAACTCCACCCAATGGATTTCTGTTGAATTTCACTTGTGTTTAGAAATACTGTATATACTAAATGCCATCTGCATTTATATTTGATAACAATTGTATATAAGATAAATGATTAGTCTTAAGGACAGAGAAAATAACTGAAAGAAATTACATCCAGATTTAAAAACTTTTGATATATGTTGGAAACTTAGAGTGAATATGTTTTCTATTTTTTAAATATTTTCCACATAGAATCTCTCCTTCTCTCTCTGTGTGTACATATATATATGTATATATGTAGTATATGCATATATATACATATATATATGTAAACTTAATAGTGCAAAGGTCAACATGCATAATTTTGAAAGCTAAGAGGTATTTTACAAAATGCTGAAGGACAGTTTTTCAGGCTGTCTGCATGATAAAAAGGTTACGCTACTTAACTCTTGTGTCATGCCTCTAATTGGTTGTGACTTGTAATTCAATAGTTCAATAAAAACAGAAGTGAGATAATTGCATTTTACTTCCACCTTTCCATTAACTTGGTTTGCTATTATGGGCAAATAATTTAATATCTCTACTTCGGTTTCCGCTTCAGTGAAATGAGGACAACCATGTTAGCTACTTTTGTAACTTCAGCATCAAGAATTAATTGAGGCAATGACTACAAAGAATCACAAGTACATGAATAAAATAGTGAATATTCTGCAAGATGTTATTACTTTATTTTTGAGCAGTTTAGATATACTAGCAAACTAATACTTTTAGAAAAATAAACACAAAAAAGTAATGCTAAAAAATAAGATTGTAATAAAATCAGACATGTTGATAAGTGCCAATATGTATTTCTTTAGATGAGAATAAAAATAATTGTATGTGAGTCATGAATCAGTTAAGGTAAGGCTTAAGCTGCTAAAAATATTCAAATACAGTGACTAAATGAAATTGATGTTCATTTTTCTTTTTGTATTAGATTTTGTCTGGGTATAAGCATCCACATTGACAGGGAGACTATGTCATTCACATTTATTGGTGAGAACTTAGTCATCTAACCACTCCCAGATTTAAGAGAGCCTAGGTAACATAATCTCTAAGTGGGCTACTGTATCACCAGGGCAAAGGGATAAAAAGGTGTTATGTTTTGTTTCAGGCTAACTAGCATGCTACTAATTGTAGTTATACTTAGATTGGTCCCTGAAATTATTTTGTGAAATCATTGTGTCATCAGATGGAAATATGATTTTACATTTATTTCCTAGTTGATCTCATTCCTTTCATTTTATCCTGATGGTCTGACTGCTAAGTTTATATTTCCAGTTTTGATGCCACTTGAAAAATACTAGAATGCTGTAGTGACTAGTTTACTCATCCAGCCACTTGGATGTCTGACATCTCACATTTATCATGTCAAGTCAATTAGTGTCACTAGCATCTACTCCAAATCTGGAAATAAGCTTTGATTTCACTCCTTTATAGGAAATAATTTTCCAACATTTCTGTTTTTTTCTTTCTTCTATTTGTAATATAAACCTTGAGTTTTCAATGAACAGCTGGTATCCCAGCTACAAAATATTTCCAGTCTCACTGCAGTCAAGAGTGATTACATGACTAAACTCTGTTTACTGGACATACTGTGAAGCCATAGATCTAACATTCAAGGCATACTTGTAAAAGAAATGGTGGCTGGAATTTCATACATTGCTGATGAAATACTTTGAAAAAATAACTTGAAAATTTCATATAAAAGTTAAATATTAACTTACTATAAGACCTAACAACCAAACAGATCAACTAAATAAAACAAAAACTTTTAGACTAGAAGACCAAATAATGACTACCAGAAGAGAGGAGAGTAAAGGGAAATATGGGAATAAGGTGGCAATTGTATGGTGAAGATTAGAGTTTGGACTTTCAATGATGGAACTTAATATAGTATAACCAGATGTCAATTTTTGTAATAAAAATGTACTTATTTACCACTAGTTTATAGTACTACATGCATTTGAGGAGTATAGCTTCACATCTTGATAAATATATATGTGTATATATACATATGTGCACACACACACATCACAACACACTTAGCAACATAGTTCTAGTGTCACTCATCACTGGGATGTTGATTTTTGGTGTATAATGTTATAATACAATGTTGCTTTAATAAATATTTTTATAAATGTTAAAAAAGATAAGTGAAAATACTAACTGAAGGGAAATGAAAATGTGTCCACACAAAATTTTGTACACAAATGTTTATAGCTGAGCTACATTCAGAAGTAAAGACCAATAAAAATCAAATATCCATTACAATGTGAATGTATAAACAAATTATGATATGTCTATTCAATGAAATAGTTCTCATCTTCAAAAGGAAACAAATTGTTGATATACACATCAACACAGAAAAATTTCAGAAACATGCTAAGTGAAAGAAGCTTTACATAACAGAGTACAAACTGTATGCTTGCATTTGTCATGAATTCTAGTACAGGAAAAATTATTCCAAAGTAACATAAAGCAGGTCAGCTACAAAGAAGCAAGTATAAACATTTTGTGGAAATAAACTTTCTATGTCTTATTTTAGTGGTATTTAAACAAGTATGCACGTTCGTCAAAATTCATTGCACTGTAAGCTTACAGTGTATATGAATTTATTGTGTGCACATTATTTATTTTTTATATGTTGGTTAAAAGATAAGATGGTTTCATTTATAATAGAGAGCAAATGATGACAAAAATCAATCACGTTGAATGCACCCCTATGTTTATTGCAGCACTGTTTACAATAGCTAAAGTATGGAAACAACCCAGAGGCCCAAAAATAGATGATTGAATCAAGAAGATGTGGTACATATACACAATGGAATACTATTCAGCATTCAAAAAAGATAAACACATGCAATTCACAATAACATGGATGGAGCTAGAAGGGATCATGCTCAGCGAAATAAGCCAGAAGGAAAAAGAAAAACACCGAATGGTTTCACTTATAACAAGAATATAGGGGAGCCAAATAAGAGAGAGACATTCAGCAAGGGAGGGGGAGGATAAGGGCTCAAAATGGGGGAGACCATTAGAAAATGTTCAGTGTTCAAACTCACTCACTATGGATGCAATGCAAATTTAAGATAAATTTTTCCCATATCAACTATTAGGGTAACAAGTTTCTACTTCATGGTCTGCAAGGTAAAACATTTGGAAGTTACCCTTTAGTCCTCACAGCACATAAAGCTGAATAAACTGAAAAATCAACAATTTCTTAGATCCCTCAGAGAAATGAAGTCACAGGACAAACAGCTGTTCCCAAATTGTAGAGACCTACAGACAAGTACAGAGGATCACGCCTTACTGGAACAGACACTTACTTGAGAGCCAGTGCCAGGGTATTGAAATCCTGAACTGCAATTAAAGAATTGCTGGAAGTCAGAGTAGACATCTCAGAGAGTTAAAAACTCCAGGCAGAACTGGTCAATGAAGAACCCCACATTTTGTTGAAATTTGCCTCCTGATTTTCTACCAGTTTCTCAAAGTGAATATTGTATTAAAACCCCCCTCATGGAGGTGAGGGTGAGCAGGGGGTGAGGAAGAAGGACCATTTGAAACACATCAGAGACGTCTGTCCTTAGGAGACTATGTAACTAGAGCTTAAATTACTGGGGTTTTAGCAAAGCCTACCTGACCTGGGAAAAGTAAATACCCAACTCCAGCTGGCTCTAGTCACCTTGGCACACATACAAACGTGGGAGGACAATTGAGAAACAATGTGAAGCTCATGGACCATAGACATAGGCTCACCATAGGACTGAAATGTACTCATAGGACTAGAATAATTCCCTGCCCCCATGCTAAAGCCTACTTATAGCAGTTACTTTTCACTTGGTACAACATGTCCAGCTATGAATAAAAATGTTACAAGACATATTAAAAGAATAACAACAACAACATAATTTGAAGAAAATATTCATCAGAATGAGATTCAAATATAGCAAGGATGTTGGAATTATCAGATTAGGAATTTAAAGTGACTATGATTGTTATAATAAAGGTTTTAAAGGTTAAAGTAGACATCACACAAGAACAGAAGAGTGATGTAAAGCAAAGTTAGACATTATGAGAAAGAAACAGTAAGAAAGACTAGATATCAAAAACACTGTAACAGAAGTAGAGAATGCTTTTGATGGGATTATGCATCAAGTGCACACGACTGAGGAAAGAATTTATCAGCAAGACGATGTCTCAGTAGAAACTCCAACTAAAAAGTAAATGGGAAAATAAAGACCAGCAAAAATAGAATATCCAAGGGCCATTGGTGTAATATATCCAGAATGAAAATACCATTATGAGAAGAGGAAAAGGAACTCATGGAATATTTGGACTAATAATGACAGAGAATTCTTTCCAGTCAATGTCAGACACCAGACTATGGATCTAGGAAACACCAAGCAGAATAAATATCAAAAAGTCTGTACCTAGGTGTACCATTCTCAATTATTAAAAAAAAAAAGAAAGATAAAAACATAAAACAAGCAAGAGGAAGAGGCACCATAGAAGAGCAAACACAAGAAATTTATCTGATTTTTCCTTAGAAACCATGCAAATAAGAAAAGTAGGGATAAGTATTTAAAGGATTCAGGAAAACAAACAAAAACCACTAAGCTAGAATTTTATATGCTCAATAGTTAACTTGGAAATATATTTCAAGAAAGAAGGAGAATAAGGACTTCCTGAAATAAGCAAAAACTGAGGAATTTGTAGTAGACTTGCCTTGAATCAAATGTTAGAGAACTTTAGAGAGAAGGAAAATGATATAGATCAGAAGCATATCTACTTTATGTATTGGAGTATTGGAGGTGGAGTAAGTGAAAGTTAAAAAAAAAACTTTATTTTTCTTGTTCTTAATGGATCCAACAGATAATATAATTGCTTACAATGATAAAATAGCATTGTATTTAATCATATGTGCTCATGTGTGTATGTTTGTATAAATATGCTAATGTGTGTTATGCATAAGTGAAATGAAGGACAGCACTGATGAAATGGAAATTATGGAGGAATTAGGATTAATTTTTCCAGTATATGGGTGCACATGATTTTGCAATGGTATAATGGCCACTTCTATAATAATTTTGTTATGAGCTACTCATGCTATCTGTAAAGTAGTATAGTGTTCTTTGGAGATGAATTTGAGTTCGTTGTAAATGTATCTTACAGACTCTAGACAATCACTAAAAATCATAAAATTATAAAACCCACAATGTTATAACTGACATGATAAGGGGGGAAAATGGAGTAATACAAAATGTTTAATTAAAACCATTGAAAGTATAAAGAATAGAAGAAAAAAAGAAGAATAAAGAACAAAAGCAACAAATAGAAACTAGTAACATGTATGATAGCTCTTAATTCTTCTATACCAAAATCACTTGAGAGGGATCAATATTTATTTAATCTACTGTTATGTTTGATCTTGTTATAGCCATCATCTTTTTCTTAATATGATAATCATGTCCCTAATACAAATCCTTAGTGATTATCTTGCTTTGATTATTATATTAGGCTTCTCGCTTGTCTTTGTCCACCTCTGCACACCGATGTTATCTGTTAAAGATATAAATAATTTATCACTCTTCTACTTAAAATTCTGTCATAACTTCCTGTGTTAATTGGAATGTAAACATGATTCCTAATTTTGGCCTTCATCTCCTTCCTGCCTGCCTCTTCATGTAGTCTTATCCCAAATTCTTCCTTCTTATTTACCACATTTAAAGCACAGTTTTATTCTTTCTACCTCAGGACATAATACTCTTCCAGAAACATTCCAGATCGTCCTATGACCTTGTATCTATCAGCGACTCATTGCAATGATCACTTCCTCAGAGAGTGTTTTCTGATTATCCTAACTATGTTAAGGTCCCAGCAGAAGAAACTGTCTTTCCTGCTGACTTGATTTACTCTCTGTATGGGGTAAACTAAAACTAGCTTATGTGCATATCATATTTTTCTTTTCAGAAAGGGATACACACAATTTAGACAAAAAACTGCTCTGTTTCATTCAATAGCCTGTCCCTATTCTGTACCTGGCATATAGTAAATACTCAGTGATATGTGATATGTGTTAAATGACAAATAAATGTTCCCTAATTTGGAATAGTTCGCATAAGTTTTTGCCCCACTTTTAGTCTCATGAATATTGGGGATATTACATTTCACTTCTAAGATTCTTACCTAATAAATTCCAAGGCTACTGATAATCTTTTTGATTTAAGTATTGGATATTTTCACTTTCTTCTAGGCTCACTTTCACTATTTTGTCTTAGTCACTAGTAGCCACTGTAGCAATGGTCTCTTAATTAATCTGTCTTTTGCCAGATATGTATGACTTCCATTTCTTTTCTCTCCACTTCTAAATGTCTTTAATGTTTCAGTAATGCTGGAAAGTTTTTAATTCTCTAACCCTGTCATATTCTAATTAATTGTGTGGAAGTTTGCATATACATTTTTCTTTTCTTTTCACCCAGAACACTTGCTAATTTCACTCACTCCCCATAGGGAGCTCTTACTGAACCATCTCAGCCAAACATAGGTAGGGCATCACTTATGCTGAGCTGCTCTTCTTGAGCCCCAATTGCCAGGCTAGTTTTTTTCTTTCATGCTCTCTTAATATCATGTTCTCACACCACACAGCTTTAACAGATTTCTGAATTCTCCCATATAGTCTATTTTTATTTTCCACAAGACATGGTACAAATATGTCTCGCTCATGTTTGTAACATTGTCTATTAAAGTGTTTGAAGCATAGTAGTTCCTCAATAAATAGTTGCTGAATGCTAGTTTATTTTATATTGTAGAGTTGTGACAGCTTCCTTGGAGTGTTTTAGGAGTAACTTCTGTAAAGGCAAGGCTGTTATAAAATGTTTCACAAAATATGACAAAAAATCTGCCCTTGGGGATCAGAACTGTAGGAGAATAAAGTTGATGAAAGAAAATTACTGTTAGACATCTCATGTCAAACAAACCTTGTAACTCTTGTTTTGTGCCTCCCAGCTTGAGTGCATATGAGAAAAATGCAAATTTTCCAAATGAAGTACAGCTAACAGTGCATAAATCTCAAGAAGACAGTAGGATACACTTATTAAAACTTGGCAAGGATCAAAAATAAATGACTTTCTCACTGAAATGCCAGCTTTTCTCTTTTTAAGATTAGCTTTTCCCTAAAGCTACTTCAATTATAAATAATTGTCCACTAGCAAAACTGACACAACTAAACTTAAAGCAAATAAAGCAAGAAATTAAACTGATTAAAAATAAATAAGAGATTTTGGCTTTTTTTTTTGTTTATTTAGGAAATGACTTCAAAAGAGCACCAGAAGACTTTCCTGTTATGTAAGAACATGAATTTAAAATTATGAGAGACATTGATTAATGCTCTGTTGTTTAAAAGAATTATCTGGAAATCTATAATTTGGACTTTCCTTTAAAGAAAGTTATTTTATGTTGCAAGTCTGGCAGTCCTCTTAGTTAAGGTTCTTCTGTCCTGCACAAATAAAAACAGCTGAAATAACAAAGAAGATTGATTTTAAGGATACAGATATATATTATGTAATCCATGGGCGAGGATATAGGTAGTCCTCAGCAAAGAAAAATTTTCCAGAAAATCC
The DNA here is from genome assembly GCA_004024925.1 of Scalopus aquaticus. NCBI lineage: Eukaryota > Metazoa > Chordata > Mammalia > Eulipotyphla > Talpidae > Scalopus > Scalopus aquaticus. Next base: position 100,797 of record PVIJ01005323.1, read on the forward strand.
CAAATCCCACCCCTTTTAAAATTTTTTTCTTTCGTTATTCCTTTCTTCTCTTCCCATGGTACACAGGGCAGAATATTGCTACCCCAAACAATCTCAATCTCAATCTATCTCTCTCTCTCTCTCTCTCTCTCTCTCTCTCTCTCTCTCTCTCTCTCTCTCTCTTTCTGTCTCTCTCTCTCTCTCTCTCAGCTCCATATTGTCATAAGTGAGAGACTGGTTCATTATGAACTCCTGTCCAATAAATTATTACAGAGCAGGGTCACAAAGGAGAACAAGACTGCTTAGACTCACAGGTTGTTGTCAGGCAAAGCCATGGAGTGGAAGGGCAGATTATGGTGCCCATTGTAATTGCTTATCAGTCCTTGGATGGAACCCAAAATACCAACCTCATTAAATTGGAGGATGTAGTAAAAATGCATAAAATGTCTTTTAAAGACCTCATTAAGTGAGTACTACACCTACCCTTGAGCTGTTTACATGATTTATATGTAGGTATATTGAAATTGGAAGCACAACTTTTAAGGACCAATGTTAATTCTTTTCATTTTCAATCACTGGGTGTAGTGCATGGTTCACTACAGTAAAGATATGAAAGACACTAAGAATGACTGAAGATGACATTAATAACTCATCAATATCTTTAGACTCATTTGTGAGGACCCTTCAATAAATACTGCTGGATAAAAAAAGCCCAACTACACCTCTCAATTTGGCCTATTTTAGGATTCTTGGGTTAATATTTTATAAATCCATTTCCTCCATATTTCTTTTGAAGATTCTCCTCACATTTTCAACTTTTCCTTTAGCTTTGATTACTCTATATATGTTGATGACACACATATACATACACATACATACACACACACACACAAACAACAACTACCACCACCTTCACAAACCTAGACCTATATTTTAATTGTTGTTTTACTTTGTATAGATATCTCAAATGTAAAAACTCAAAACTGAATCAATAGTTGTGCTACTTCTTTGCCCCTAATTTCTGCAAACTGTATTCTGCTCTTTGCCAACCACATGTATTCAGTGTACAAATGGTGTGTGTGTGTGTGTGTGTGTGTGTGTGTATTCCATTGTCATCATTTTATTTTGGAGTAGTAGAGTTGTATTTCAAACTTGTGCTTTTGTCTCCATCTTCTCTTTTTGCTCTATCTTCACAATGCAATCAGAATTATCTTTGAAAGATACTGTTATAAATATACTGAGATGATGATTTTCATGATTTCTCACTTTAAATCAACTTGGGAGTTTCTGTTGTGAATAGGGCAATGTCTTTTAAAGTTGGCCACAGTACAGCTGTTCATCATCATCTTCCGGACACATATATTATGTTTAAACCACCCAGGAATTCTGGCCAACCACCATAATACCATAGTCCCATATTCTGTGACTACAGTACTTCATACATTACATATTAATTATTTGTAAACTCTCACTTCCTCAATAGATAGTGGTTCCTCAAGGACAGAGAAGCAGTCTTTTTTTTCTCCTTTGTACAGTTGCCTTCAGTTGAGCAGGTGTTGCATAAATGCTGATTAAATGAAGCTATGTTCATTCAACAAGCCTAGGTGTTTATTTTTCAATTGGGAAAGAACTGCACATTGCAGAAAGAAGAAATTTATCTTGCCTTGATGATTTTCCTCCACTTGTGAAATATCAGTAATAATTGTCTTGTATTATGGAAATTAATTTGCTGAAGAATTCTGTGTCCTTGCTAGCAACCACAAATTACAATGCTGAGAAGAATTATAAAAGGACAATGTCACCTCCTAACTACAATTTCTACTTTTTCCTTCTTTAAGTTTAACCTTTCAGATGTATTTAAATACATTTATATCATACTGATTTAGGTTTTTGAGAAGACTTTTTGGTAATTTTATGTTGCCTCTAAAGCTCAGCTATCCTTGACAATTTGAAAAATCCCATACATATGTAATAGGTTGTTATATTCAGTGTCTGCCAAGGCATGAAGAAAGTAGATGTCCAGTTTCCCAGTAAGGACTTGTGAAAAAAGAGATAGAAAATATATTTTACAACCTTAAACTGACTACCAACTTTTGCCTATCATAGAGTTTAAAGGACCAATAAGTGTAGTAGAGATTGAAAGAGACTAAGTGTTCCATCTTCCTTTAAAAGAGAAAGATTTGCTATAATAAAAATATAATTTCAATAGTTAAGACTGTGATATTATGTAAATATAAAATGTACACATTTCACCTTTTATTTAATTCATTAAGAAGGAACCACCATAATGATAAAGCTGGTTCAAAAAATTTTGACAGATTTACTATACATAACATTGACAGAAATTATTGACATAGGATACTAGATTGGATACAAATTCATTATTGTACTACAGGGCAATAATACCATAACTTTAAAATTACTTTGTCTAAAGGATAGACTTATTTGCATATATAGATGCAAACAATATGAAAGATATTGATTTAAACAGCATACATTTACATGTAATTTAGAGAATAAGAGCATTGTGAATCATAGATAATAATCATACAAAGGTATATTTTCTTAGAGAATAAGATAATCTTTGAGTTGACTCTTAGTAGACAAATATGGCCCTGGAAAATATATATATATTTTTCTTTTATCTTATTTTCTAGTTTTAGATAAATTTGTCAATAGTGCCTAACCTTAATTTCAAGCCTGTTACAACATACATGAATGAGTCCCTGCAGCTGGTGACTCAGTGGGCTGGTTTTTGACTCCCATATGAGGAGTCAGGGGCAGAAGTGTCAGGCTGATTGGTCGGAAGTGTGTGAGCAAAAGAGAAATGAGTATGTTGGGTACTCTGTACTCCTACAATGTGACAGGATGAAGCATGTGAGAGGATTTTCTCTAGGTCAGATACAGAGCCATGCAAAAATATAAGATGAATTGGGTCATTAGAAATGCTGTCCACGTGGATCATTGGGACCCCTTGGCAGGAATTGTGACTAGTTGATTCAATAAGAAAAGGTCTGCATGTATCACCTGCCCCACAGGAACAAAGGGAAGAGGTCCTAGTGGATGGAGATGAAGGTGCATTGCATTAAACACCAGGCAGTTTCAGTATCAGTTAAAGTAGGGGCCTCCCCGGTGGCGCAGCAGTTAAGTGCTGCCCTGTGGAGCTGTCCGCTTGGCAGCGGCAGCGACGTGAGGACGCAAGTTTGACGCCCGGGGAGAGTCCCACATGGTGCCGCGGACCTCCCTTGCCTCGCCCGCTGCTCCCCTCAGCAGTGTATCTCTGATCTGCCTGTTCTGCTACCAGCTCTGTCTCTGGTGAACCCTCTCGCTGCCCCATACCTCTGGCCTGTACCCCAGCTTGTATGTATAAATAAAAAATAAATCTTAAAAAAAAAAGTAGGACTTTCCTCCTTTGATCCTGATTATTTCATGTGATCCTAATGTAGACAATAAGGCAGAAGCAAGAACGGATGATAAGGAATAGAATCACAAGCCTTAAGTTTGGGCTTCCCTGCGTTCAGCAAGTTCAACTACTGCAAAAGGGGAAAAAAAAAAAACATTAATGCTAAATCACATGCAAAGTTCTGACAGTTATGTGGGACTGTACATTTTTATTGCTCATCTAAAAATGTTTATTACTTGTGAGTGGCCTGAAATTCCTAAGTCCTGTCACAATTTTCCTCTAGGCAGTGACCTATCAAGTACAACATATGGTTACTAAATGCATTGGGATTGCTCAGTAGAAGAATGTGTGTATGTGTGTGTGTATGTGTCTGTGAGTGTGTGTGTATGTGTTTGTTTATGAGAGATATTTTATGCATGACCTTGTAACTATCCTTGGAATTCAGTTAGTATGTGCTCCCAATTTCTTCATTGTGGATAATTTTTACCTTTTCAAATTGAATATCCTTACTTCAGAAAACTTAGGATCAAATCTTGTCTTCAGAACAGCACAACGAAGCATGAATTTGTAAAAACCCTCAGGAATACTGTGCTCCTGATATAGACATGGTAAACTATTTTCAGAATTGCTGGTGTGTCAGTAAAAGGCACTCTGCTTCAGCAGAGAGGATATTGTATCTCTAGAGGTATCATTATTTTCTCAAGTTTAACATCACTTTGTCACTAATCATGGTTCTGAAATACAAGTATTTCAACTTTTTCATTTTACTATGTAAGTTGGCACAAACTTACTTTTTGGATTATGTTTAGCATGCCTGTGCATAAGCTAGGCTAATTTCCTAAATATATGTAAGATAATATCTTTTAGTACTCTTGAAATGTGCCAGAATATTTTATACACATTTTTATGAGTTTAATTTTACTCTTGCATCAGTAAATGGATTGAAGAAACATTTTTTGAAATAAAAAAA
>PVIJ01005324.1:0-105176 GCA_004024925.1 Scalopus aquaticus
CCAGTCCTCAGCCCTGACAGACCCCTTTTCCGTGGAGAGCCCTTGCGACCCAACCACGACCATCTTTACATCGGTGTCTCACGAAACATGGAAGCGTAATCTATACTTAAGGGGACACACGTTACTGTATTTCCAGTGACTGACTTCACAAGTGTGCATGTTTATGTGATCACACCAGTCAGTTAGAGAAATGTACCTCACCTCGGACATGTCCCTCATGCCCTTTTGCTTTGGCGAGATACCCGCTCCTTACTGAGAAGCCTTGGCAGGACCTCTGACCTCTGAGGCCCCAGACAAAGGCGTCCAGAGCAAGCGCTTCAGAACTGCAGGAACCTCCTGCAGCTTCCTGGTCTTCCAGACACGGCTCCCTTCTGGAGCAGCGTGAAGAGATGCGGGGGCCGCAGCTGGAGGGCACCTTAGTCCTGGACCCCAAGGGGAGAAACGTCTCTTGACTCTGGAGCATGCTCCAGAGAGGGGCTGAAATGTGGCTCTTGAGCTTGATTGAGAGCAGCACAGGAACGACCCCAGGGCCTTCTGCAGTTGCTGGCCCCGGCCCCAGACACCTCTCCCCAGAGTCTCCACAGCCACCTTGGGGTGCTCAGTTTTCTGTGAAGCATCCAACTACAAGAGGGAAAGGCTGCAGAGGAAAAGCAGGACTAGAGCTCTCTGGGTGCCCCGGCCTTTCCACAAAGCCCACCCGCTCCCTGAATTCCCAACCATCCCCGCATCCCTGCTCAGCCCACCTGTCCCTGGACTGCCTGGTGGCCCGGGGCCCGCCCTTCCTGCACAGCCCGGCTTTACCAGAGCCCCCCTCCTGCCCCCAGCCCCTCTTCTGCAGGGCACCCTCTCCCCACGGATTTCAGAGTGTCCCCACCCACGCTCCCCCGGGGTTTCTCAGAGAGCAGCGCAGTCAGTCGGAGGGGCATGCTGCCAGCACGGCTGCTGGGCATCGCTGACGCCACCAGGAACCCTGGGTGCTCACGCAGCGCGTAGCCCAAGAGAGCTTTGCGTCCCCACCAGCCACCGGCTGCCTCCTGGCTGGAGGCAGAAGCACAGAAACTGAGGAGAGCCAGCCTGGGGGTCTAGGGGGACACACGTGAGCAGGGGACACAGGGTGGGCACGAGCATTACAGATGCAGGTAAGTGGCATTGGTCTCCCTTTTCATCGGAGACCAAAGCCACTTACCTGCATCTGGGGTGACTGCTACAGTTCAGGTGACCCAGACTACCCAAGAGCGTGGGGTCCCAGCTGTCTGACAGATGGAGGGGACTCGGGGTCAGATGGAAAGGCGGGTGGGGCCCCAAATGCTGGCCTGAAGACTGCAGGTACCGCTGGCTGAGGACTCCCCTTAGCCTGGGGTGTTTTCAGTGACGTGAAGGGAGCAGCTCTGAGGCAGGACGCAGGCGTTACTCGGGATTTTTCAGTTTCCCTCTGGTGGGTTCCTAGAGCAGACACACATTTTCCCTCTCCCCAAGCTGCGTGCCCGCTGTCTGAGGTGAATACTTGGCGGAACAAATTAGCGCGTTTGCTAGTGTGGGAGGGTGAACTGGATTCAGCCCAGTGGGGTGTCCCATCATTGATGTGGCTTTACCAGATGATCGGGCAGTGATTACCGGAAGCTCTGAGCAGCACATTCCAGAGGAGGCCGAAGCACCGTCTCGACCGCCCCGCATTTCCCAGCGGCGGGTGACTGTGCCCAGTGGGGCTGGAGGCCGAGCCCTGCCTCAGACCCTGCACTGGCAGGACCCCGCTGCTACTGCCCGGGAAGTCAGAGGGACCCTGTCGCTGGCCACGTGCCAAACGCTGCCCCCTGGGTTCCTGCACCTGGTTGTCCACCACACTCCAGCCCTGTCATTCAAAGTGTCGTGGAGGAGTTTGAAACTGAGCCTTGTTCAGGTGGCTAAGGTGACTTAAGGCCAGGGTGCAGAGGGTAACCTCAAACTCTGACCGTGTTCTTCGGTCTCACCCACTGGGTACTACGAGACTGTGGGCTCTGAAGTGGACGCTTCTGCCCCAGGGATTCGGTGAGCAGCTCGTGGCTGAGCACTCACATAGGAGCTGTGGAAACCCTTGTGTCTAGAAAGTGGAGCAAAACGACTCTGATGTTGCTTCCTACTGTAGGCGGGCACATCGATGATTAAAATGAAGCTTCCTAGTAATAATCTCAAGTCACCCAGTCCACACTCCTCCTGCACCTCCCCCATTAGGCATTCCTTTCAGCTGCGTGAGGAGTCCATCAGTGAAAACATTATTCCATCCCTTTACTGAGTGGAGTCAACCCTAACCCGGAGATTATAAATTCATCTGCAACAGTGACCTCCTTAGCATTATTAATGGAAATACCACAACCTCCTTCTCTTGACAAGATGCTTTTTTATATCATGCCAAGTCAACTTAGTACTCTTAGGAGGTAATTGGTTTTATTTCTATATCTAGACTGCTTTCAATTTAGATTTTTACTCCTAACCTTTACTCTGCTTTTTCTTTCTTTCGCTGATAAAACTGATCTCAACTGTTTGGAGACACATGGTTTTCACACAGCTCTCTAGGGAACTGAAAATATTTTAATGTTCAGATACTCAACTCTCATTTTCAAGCAATTCAAAAGATCTTGATAAATCTTCACCCTGTTCCTAAATAGATAGCCTTTCACATGCTCCCCCACCACAAAGTAATGAAATGACACTGAATTGAAATGACAAGCACAGCAGTCTTGGCAAGGGAGGGGCAGAAGAGGATGCAGAGGGGTTGTGGGGGCAAGAATAAGCTGTTCATCCAGTGAAGAATCAAGAACCCTCATTCTTGAGTAAATGCCAAGGTTGTACAGGCAGTGCTTTCACATGATTGACTTGGTACATGATGGTGACCTCTGCTGTTAAGCCCAAGCTGGGGGTCTCCACGGTTCACTTTTTATCTTGAAATTTACTGCCTCTTGGACAGGGGTAACTGCCCCCTGGTATAGGCCCCCCCCCTTTCACCCAATCCCCATCTCTCATACCAGAACCTATTCAGGACAAGGGAGGACGGGAAAATATAAAAGCCCATGGGAATTGATTGCTCTCCGATTACCTCCTGGGCCCCTCAGTGCCCACATTCCACTTTCTTACTAGTTCTCCCAGGTCAGATATGGTTCACCTGAGCCCCAATATGAAATAGACTCAGGTTTGGATTTGGGAAGGACTCTGTTTTAACACTTTGTGTGCTGGTGCCCTTTAAATTTACCAGCCCTTGCAGCCGGCCGTTTTCTGTGCCACCGCATGAATGGTATAAGCATTCAATAAAACACACACAACTCCTGAGCTACTGGATATTAAAAAAACTATAATATCTCTCATAAAACACCTTACCAAAACAATGTGTAAAGCTTCTAGACTGAGTATGATCAAAGAAATAGCTCCTAATAGTTCCAAATAAATCCACCGTGGCGTGAAAAACTGGAGACAAGATGAACACGTGTTAATACGTGAGCGGCCACCTGATACTGGTGACAAAAACACGTACTAATACGTGAGCAGACCACAAAGTGTTAACTACAGAAAAGGACTTGCTCCTGGTATCCAAAATTGGAACCATTAACCTTTGCTTTGGGAACACAACATTTTGTATCATGGGCTATGAACTATTGTATAACATAGTTGCTTAAAGAGGCGAAATGCATTTAAGTCTCAACTGACGTGAAGTGAATTTGGTGGCCATTACCCCTAAATTCTTTCATACATCTATTCCAGGAACTTAATTCTCCAAACACAAGGAAACCTTGGTCACAAAGCAAGGTTGGCACCAGTGAACATCCTTATTTCCTTAAATCTGAAGATTTAACCACAGTTATGGCCATGCTCACCTATTTCCTGCATGATCCTGCACCATTTTTGTTGTCTTATCAAAAGGCATTGGAAAGGAGTACCTACTCTAATTTTAACCCCTATTTTTGCATCAGAAATATCATTCTAATCCCTAACTCCACTTTAAAACATCTTCATGAACTACTTTAAATTAGTTCCATAAAATTGATACCGCATTTATTTTAAATTCCTCCAGAGAGGGCTTTTATTTGCTTATGCCAAAGATTTGGGAAAACTGCCACTTTGGGATCACCTAAATTTCAAGGACTGAGATAACTAAAGTTGAGCTACAATCCCGAGAGACCCTTTCCCATTTCTGGTTTGCTCTTATTTCTGCGCTGAAAAGGACTGAGCACCTCAACCCAGTGAGGGACATTCACCAGGTTTCCACTCGTTCACAGGCCCTGTCCCCTACTCCAGGAAGGCCATCACTGATCAGTCTCCTTCTGAAGGTCTCCTGCAAGCGTGTCAAATGCCCTCAAGGAAAACAGTGGCGGGTAATAAAGCTCTTCTTCCAGGGCCTCCATCTTCTCTGGTGTGGCACATTAATTGACAGTTTAGTCTGAATTACCTGTGCACCACCAGGAGCAGAAGTTCTCGTTAGTTGTGTCAGAGTCAGCATGAGTAGCCTCAAGCATGGCATGGTAGCATTACCTAAGATGTGAGTACACCACTGCCCATTTGTGACCCTGTGTTTAAAAAGATTTTGTAGAAATGATTAGGCTTTGCAAAGATCACCAGCTGTCCCCAGAAGGAACGGCGGGTTTGCAGTCAGAGAGGTAAGCTCAGCTCCCTCTCTCCACCCAAGGCAAGTCGCAGTGAACTGACTCACAGGTCTTTACTGAGAGGCTGTTGTGTGTGAGGGGAACAAAGACAAGACATTCTCATTTTATAGCAGACAATTAACTGATTCATTACTTGACAACTTCAAGACAAACCCTGAGGTTCAGGTTCCGGCTATCTTCTGCTTTTCCAAATTACCTCTTCTTCTCAGGGATGCACAGGAATCTAATCTTCACTATTTGTGGGTTTAAGAACTGGGGTGTAGACTAGAGGTGCAGGAGTGAGAGAATTCACTAGAGACAGACTGGTGAGCAGCAGGCGAGACAGGAGAGGTCTGCCTCACCATATGTGGGTCGGCTCCCTGGCCGGAGGTGGGGATCAAACTCAGGCCTTCGGGAGAGCACTGAGATTTAACCTCTAGGCCACCAGGGAGGCCTAATTGCCACTGTTTAAATGCCTTTATTTCTTTCAAATCAAACTGAAAAGACAGATTAACAACTTGGTATTTTTGGCTACAGGAGCAAGAATATTTGGCAATTCTCAAAAAAAGAAATACAAATAAGTATATAAAAATTTCATTAGAAATAAATGCAAAATAAGACATTTTTCCCTCATTAAAGTGACAACATAGTCTTAATAAGGACCCAGAGTCCCCAAGGGCTCAGAGAACCGAGAGCTCTTTCGCACGGCTGCAGCGGCTAGGTCAGCACAGCTATTTTAGAGGAACGTGTATCAATAGCCCAAAGCCTTGAAAACGTGTCTGCCTTGCAGAAATGCCACTTCCACTTCCGAAATGCCAAGGACGTAATTAAGAATGTGTGTACGGATTTAACTATAAGGTTAGTTACATCACACTTTTTGTGAGAAACTGGAGACAATCTAACAGCGGCCTACGTAAACAAATGACAGTACGGAGCTACGACCTCACGCCACAGACAACGGTGTACCCGCAAGGTGGCCACTGACACGGGGGTCAGTTTTGTTAAACGGAAAAACCAAGTTATAAAGGAGTACACTACGAACTCACGGTTGTCTTCTAAAAACCAGACATGTTTTTTTGAGGACATATACCGCATTGCCACTGGCCATCTCTGGATGGTAGAAATGACTGACTTTTTAAAAACTTTATACTCAGTTTTAAATCTACCTACCATGAATGTATACTATTTCTGTGCTTAAAAAAGGAACGAGTCAAAGTTTAGTTTTAAAAAAAATGCTTTGTCTAGGTTTCGGCTTGTGACGTGAGGGACCACGTACCCCTAGAGGCATCTTTTGGTTCTTCTCCTTCTCACCTGAGTGGATAATTCTCACAGCTGCAAATTGCAAATTTGCAAATGCACAATCCTGGTTACATGCGGCCATCTGTCTGGAAAACAGGTCTCTCATTTCCTACAAGGACCCATTCAGGCTCCAAATGAACATAAGCCACCTTTCTAGGGGAGTAGGTTAGTTGCCCAAGGCCTGTGCTTCATTTGGGAAGCACTCGGAATAAGTTTTGGGGAGAAGGAAGGAGGAAGCAAGCAGACAACAGAAGCAAAGGAATGGACTGCACATGGTAAGGTCTCTGTTGAGTTCTTATTTTGACTCTAGGCTTCCCGGATCTTAGAGGTAGGGATGATGGGAGGACACCTGACACCTGGCGACAAAGCCTCTTCAGATGATGAGAAATGACAGAACTGAAGATCACATTGGAGGTTAAACAAGTTTGCTAACATCTGACTGTTAGAGCATCCCTACAGTTAGAGAAACACAGGCATTTGGGTGGGAAATTGGTATTCTGGGTTGCAGACAAGAATGGAACTATGGAACCAAAACTCTGTGAGCACCGTGTCCAGTAGGTTCAATAAATGACACTGCCTGTTAAAGAAGACCTCTCTCAGTATGAACAGAGGGTCACCCGTCCAGATAAGACAAACTTGTAAGCTCATATATAATATGGCAGAGGCCAAGCCCACCTATAACCCACATCCTCCACTCCGACTCCAAGAGATCCTGGGGAATTAAGGGCTGAGTCTTCCTTAAGCGTTGCCAGTGAGGACCTAATATAAAGAGAATCCATACCAACATTTAAAGGGAGGAGAGACCAAATTCATCTCTACAACGAAGAGTCACTATCCATTTAGAGCAGGGGCTCTCAAACATGGAACCCCAGGTGTGTCCAAAGTAATGTGTTTCTGATGAGTAGTTCAAGCGCTGAAACTTGTAAATGCTTTACTTTTAAAAATAATTAACTACTTAAAGTTAGCCATACAACAGTCACTCGCAGACACTTGCACGCTTCCATCAACGAGAGACGCACGTGGAGTCTCAGCTCTCGGCACGTGTGTACCACGTGTCACGGGTTGTTGAAATGTGAACCCTGAAGGCTGACTACTGCTCCTTCAGAGCAAGACTCAGGGGAGCCGCCGGGTAAAACAGAGCCGGGGCAGAACGCCAGGGATGAGAGTAGATTTGTAGAGGTACCCCAGTGTCCTGACTGGGAGAAAAGAGAGATTAGGAGGTGCTGCAGTGTGGACTGAGATAGCAGGAGGCATGCACATGGGCCGTAAGGAAGCAGGACTAGCCCTCCGGTGTTAACTGGACACGTTGGTACGCAGCCTTTGTGTCAGTACAGAAAAGGCAGCAGTGGAACAGTTAGACCAGGTTAAATGCCAGTCCTTGTGGGGAGTAGCTTTTATAGGTGGGGGGGTGGAGTAAGCCCCCGCCCCTCAGTTACTCATGGGAAACCCGTTCCAAGGCCACATAGAAACTGTTCTTGTCATCTAGGCAATGCCAGCCAATTGGTCCGATTTCACAGTCTGCGCAGACCAGGAACTTGATGTTGCCCACGTCCTTGGTGAAGCCCACATTCTCAAAGATGAACATGTCGTCAACCAGCCAGTGTTCCTGGAGGACATCGCCATCAGGATTGCTGCCGTCAGCCAGAGCTGGCTTCTTTCTCATGGAGGGAAGGAAAAGCTGCAATGGGAGAGAATACAAAGAATACAGCAGCTGAACTGGCCAGTCACGTGACCACCCCTTCGACTTGAACTCTGTACTGCCTCCGAGGGGTTTCTCAGAATGAAAACAAAGTGAGGTGACCTGGCCAAGTTACAGACTAGGGTGCTGGGTGGCTCCGCCGTTGCTTCTGTTGCCTGCCGTCGCTCCCAAGGGCTACGAAGGAAGACCTTTGATAACCTGGCTCCACTGCTACGCCCACGGTGGTCTATGAAGCCCTCCCTGACCTGCTCTCCCCCAGCTCATCGTGCTGCAGCCACGCTGGGCTTGTGTCCTTAACCAGGATGAGTCTGCTCAGCTCTTTCTTGATACTGAGCTCAAATGCACACTGACATTCAGCTCTTCAGGGGGTCTTCCCTCACCCAACAATCTGATCAGCTTCCCAAACCACCCACTGCATTTTTACTGTTTAAAACAGCTGTCAATGATGATTGGCACAGAAACTGCACATATCTGAAGTATACTCTCTGATACATTTGGGCACATGTATACAACATGTATACAGCATGTATATATATATGCATGTATACAGCAACCAACCATCACCATGTCAAGACAAGCATATCTATCACCTCCGAAAGTTTCCTCATGCCACTCCCACTGTATCTTTTCACTTATCACTTATTCTCTGAAATTGCTTTATTAATTGATTGGATTACATAGTTACCATGCATTTCTTCTACTAAAATGCAAGCTCCTGAGGACCAGGGGGCTTTAGCCTCTTGTTCATTACCATACCCAGAGCGCCTAGTAACTGACAGAGCAGGAACTCAAAAGGATGTGGTATGTGGCTTTGATCTAAGCCACCACTGCTATGACTATACTGGATTTATCTTATAAAAACATCTGAGGGCCTCCCTGGTGGTGCACTGGTTAAGTGCTACGCTGTGGAGCTGTTGGCAGTGGTGACGCGAGTTCAATGCCCGGCCTGGGAGATTCCCACATGGTGCAGCAGACTTCTCCTGCCTCTCCCGCTGCTCCCCTCAGCAGTTTATTTCGGTCGATCTGCCTGTTCTACTCCCCAATCTGTCTCTGGTGAATCCTCTCATTGCCCCACGCCTCTGGCCTGTACCCCAGCTTGTATGCATAAATAAAAAAAAATCTTAAAAAAAAAGAACATCTAAAAGGAAGATGCAGTTCTAGAATTTGGATACACACACACCCCTTTAATTTCTTCCATATGGCTGGTTTATATAACTTGAATTGCACAAAATACAGTGCCAGTCAAGCTTGTTACCCCTCAGCTCTTCATCATCAGGGCTACCACTTGACACTTATTTCCCACCTCATGATACATTTCTAATGCATTTTCAAATTCCATTAAAATGAGATGGCCTCAGGGTGCCAGTGTGGCATTGGCAATCAGAATAAAATCAAAAGTTGAATAAAAATTCGGACTAACATTCCTCCAGATGAGGCGCTTTGGTAGGGATGAGGAGGCCTCTCCCACTGTGCTGTAGTTAGGCCCCAAGGAGCTGCTACGCTGGAGAGCCCATTCTGGGCCATCCTCGCATCAGCAGGGCACCCCTAACAGGAAGGAGGCAGCACTGGTGCAGGACATTACTGCGCCCTATTCTCCAAGTACTTGGCTTATTAAAACAGGTATCTGTGCACTGCCCTTTGCCATGTCACCTGAGCTGTTAGCTGAGGACCCAAAAATGCAATAGTCCCTCCTCCTGTTGTCAGTCTAGTTACTTTTTGTCTCATCGGATGTCCCTAATGCTTTGTTTTATCCTAGGTGAAAATGGGCACTGCTGGTAGAGGCAAAGACCATTATGAATCAAAATCAGGAATCAGGAAACTGGATTCCCAAAACTATTCTTGGCCCACCCCCCATACTGTGGGTATGAAGTCACATCTTAGCTAAATATAAGGAGGGAAAATCAAAGAGTACTTACGCATCAGCTCTAGAGAGATGTCCGACAAAGGAGCACCGGGGTCCCCATGCACTGCTCCCACTAGCGGTGCAAAACCCCACTTCTGACGCCACTTATTGGATTAGGGAGGAAGCACCATTATTAACTGTTCATTCAAGGAGTCACATAGGGCTGTGCTCCCTCTATTCCTCAATATTTCCATTTTCATTTAAGCCCCGCAACTTTTAGAACTTTTAGAAGCACGGGGAGGTGGCACCCGCCCATCGCTGTATGCCGAGGACAAATGCCAGGGGCGACCACGGCATGAAACATGGAATAACATGAGGCTTTCTGGAGAGCTGACCGGAGTGGAAATCAAGAAGTTACTATCTAATTCTAGGGCCAGAGTTGCCAGTCAGATCCCTCACCAGGTGGGTTCACTTTGTTGTCAGGGCCCGGCCAGTACCCCTGGCTTGGACAGCTCCCTCAGCGATAGGAGCACAAGCCAGTGAGATGCTGATGTCTCAGTAGAACACCTTTTGCATTTTCTTTCTTATCTTTTTTTTTTAAAGATATATTTATTTATGCATACATGCTGGGGTATAGCTCAGAGACATGGGGTGGCGAGAGGATTCACCAGAGACAGAGTGGGGAGCAGAAAAGGCAGATCCATTGAAGTACACTGCTGAGGGGAGCAGCGGGCGAGGCAGGAGAGGTCTGCTGTGCCATGTGGGAAGCTCCCTGGCTGGGTATCAAACTCGTGCTGCCACAGCTCTGGATAGCCTCACAGTGCTGTGCTTAACGCGCTTCGCCACCAGGGAGGCCCACCTTTTGCCTTTTCAACAACGTTAGTGGCACGCTTTGAAAATGAAATATTCCTTTTCACTTTGTAAAAATATATTTCTATTACAGAAAGCTTGGCAAGCATGCTACAATAGAGATGAAATAAAAACTGTTACAGTACAGGGTCAACTTCCGTCAGCCTTTTTGGGCTATTTTCTCTCTTCTGCAAGCACTTGTGGTGGTTTTAAGACATGTCCACACATTCTCTGACCATCCTCCCACGGACTGCTGGGGCCTGTCCTCTTGAGCCTGGGCAGGGGCCCCGTGACCGCTGCATGAAGTGATGAGCCATGCCCGGAAAGGTCACGCCACTTTTGCTGGTTGCTCTTGGAACACTTCACCTGGGAGCTTTCAGCTCCTCCAAGGCCATGCAGGGGCATCAGGCCGGGCCTGGCCAGCGCTCAATGGTTTGGACCCTCCCAGTGTGCACACAGACATGTGAATGAAACGGCTTTTGAGATGATCCTTCTGACTGCTGTCATGTGAGAGACCCCCAAGTTTGTCAACAGAATAACTGTTAATGTTTTAAATCTCTATTTTGAGGTGTTTTTCTTCAGCTGCAAAAGATAACTAGATCAACACTGCCTCACATAGCTGAAATGCATTTTCCATTCGATCCCCAACTTTTCCACAGTGAGACATTATACATTACGTAAAATTTACCACTTAAATAATTTTTAAGGGTACAGTTCAGTGGCTCAAAGGACATTCCGATGTTGTGCATCACTGCATTCCTCTCCAGAGCTGTCTCAGCTTGCCTAGTGAGACTCCGTCTCCGCTACACACTAACTCCTACTGGCCCCTTCTGAGAATCACCATTCGACTTTCTGCCTCTGTGAGTGTGACTACAGGGATGTAGTGTAAATGGAATTATACAGTGATTGTCTTTTTGTTACTGGCTTATTTCACTTAGAGTAATGACCTGATTTTTTTTAATCTGAGATAGTTGTAGGTTCATATGCTCCCCCCCAAAAAAACCCCACAATGATACAGATGTATAACAATTATTTCTGTATTAAGAAATAACATGTAGCCTTCCCTCAGTTCCCCTCAATGGTAACCTTTTGCAAAACTGCAGTACAACATTACACCCAGTATACTGATACTGATAAAATTCACTGATTTTGTTCAGATTTCCGACCTACTTTTACTCATTTGTGTGTGTGTGTGTAGTTCTATATAGATTATATACTCTTGTCAATAAAACTATATAGTTTTATCAATTTTATCCCAGGGTTTATAGATCTGTGAAGACACTGACCACCTCTCTTCACAAGGGTTTCTTGTTGTCCTTTTATAACCAATCTTTTATAACTCACCAATCCTCCAGTTCCTAACCCCTGACAATCACTAAATCTGTTCCCCCTTTCTAAAATTTCGTTATCTCAAACTTGTCGTGTAAATGGGATCACAGCTATGTAACCTCTTGGAACTGGCTTTTTTACACCCAGCACAACTCCCTGGGAGCTCATCTGAGCTATGGTCTCATACTTGGCTCCATGGTATGGCCATGCCATGGTTTGTATAGCCAATCACCTGTTGAAGGACACCTAAGCTGTCTCCAGTTTGGGGCTATAAAGGTGGGTGGACATTTGTGTACAGGTTTTTGTGTGACCTTAAGTTTCATTTCTCTGGGATAAGGCCCCAGAGTGTACTTGCTAGGTGGTATGGTAAGCACAGTTTAGTCTGAAAAGAAACTGCTAGTCATTGCCCTCGGTCCTGGCTCTCACTCTGTACTCATGGCAACACTGTTCCGAGCTTTCTCTCCCAGGAGCCAACCTTCCTTTGCCCTACTCCAGCTACAACAGCTTCTATACCAGCATCTCCTTTTCCTACATTCTCAAACTCTTTGGTAAATGTTTCTTTTTTCTCTTTGTCATCATGGAAATAAGGTTCTTGCTGAGGACACCACCACAGGTGCCTCAAAATGTTCTGGGACATTCCATACACTTTAGGATCTGGAGATGGGAACCAGCGCTCTCCTTGCTCCCGAATTATACTGCCCCATCCTCAAGTCAGCACCATCGCTCCTTTAAGGTTCTTGCCATCAGAAGGCCCCTCACAGCCATCTGAGGGGACGCTAATCACTGCCTGTTCACAGTCGATGGCACCTGGGTCAGTCACCATTTTGACCCAACGTCCCACTCCTAGTCATGAGTTTCTATTCCTAAGGGGACAGGTCATCCCTATAGGTCCCTCACCTCCCATATTCCAATCACCTTAACTCCACTTGGCCTGTTTCTTGTCACTTTTACTACATTTCATGTTCTGACCAGCTGAACATTTTAGTTCCTCAAACAAACAAAATAAAACAAAAACCACCTTTGAGACTACAGGAACACAACAGTGGTTACCAGAAGTGAAGGGGCGGGGGAGGGGGGGTGGGGGCAGTAAGTCAGGTCAAATGTACGGTATGGATGAAACTGGATATTTACTTATAAGGATGTACACCTGAAACCTCTATAATGCTATAAACCAATGTTATGTCAATTAAAAAAAACCCCAAACTCACACTTTCTCTCACAACTATGAACAATTCACCCTGCTTCTACCCAGCTTAATCCTAACTTCCTCTGCCACAAACTTTAGGTATGACTTTGAGAAGTAACAAGTTCAAGGATATGAACATTTTATATGTGAAACCATTTCCATGACAGAAAAAGAACACAAACACAAGCTACACAAATAGCGGAGTAACGTGCCAGGCAAATACCCACGCAAACCTGTCTTCACACCGGGCAACTAGTTTTTACTTGTTAAGCAATTTAAAACCAAATATTTACTAAGTTCTAACTCTGTGCACAATCCAGGGGTAGGAGATACAGAAGTGGATACATCCTAGGATGCCCCAGTCTAGTGGTAGAAAGAAATACAAACAGTCTTTAGACCACGATTCTCAAACCTGGCACTGCTGACATGCTGCGCGCTGGAGAATTCTTTGGCTGGGGGGCTGGAGTCGGGCGACTATGGATTCCTGGAGGATGCTCAGCAGCACCCCTGGCTTCTACCCACTAGAAGCCAGCAGCACCCCGCTGTAGCCTGAATGTTTGTGCCCCACCCCCTCACTCCCCATTTGTTAGGCTCAACCTGCCCCTCCCCAACAACAAGGCGCTGAGAAGTGTCTCCGCGAAGATGTGTGACCTTGGGCAGAAACTCATGTCCCCACCACCCAGACGGGCCGCCACAGCCCGAATGCACCTGCAAGGCCACCAGCTCCAAATGGAGTTGCCCCCATCCTTGGAATTCCTTCACCCCGTATAAAAACCCGCCCTCCCAGTTGCGGGGTGCGACTCCACAGACCCCAGCCCGGGAGTTGCTAATAAAGGCCTCTTCATCTTACGTTCCCCTCTGCTCCGTTGCCTCTTCTATCACTGCACCTTACACCATTCTCAAGCTGACACCTAGTTTACCTGAGGGCAGGGCATAATTTTAGACATAATTTTGAGTGACAGGGTACCGCATGGTTGGAATGAGATTACGCTTTGCACTTTCTGTGGGCAAATTACGTAGAAATAAAATTTTCCCCCAACTTTGTCACTTGGGATGATGGTGGTATGAGGGTATAAAAATTCCTAACTTGGAGAAAATAAAATTAAGTCGTGATTTTCAGGACTTCGGGGATGTAGCCCACCTGAAATATGATTCATTTGGGAAGCCGGGTTCAGTCGGTTGGTAAAGCAACGAGGTTACAGGAGGTATTTCTGTCCCACCCCTACACCAGCGATGCTTCTGGAGCGAACAGTTGCTCGGACCTGAGGTGGGTGGCTGCGGACAAGCAGCAAGTTCGCCCAAGCGACAGGCTGCAACTCCGTCGCGTGGAGCCAAAGGCCGACTTGCGGGTGAAGGGAGCGGGCACCAGCCTAGAGCAGCGTGCGGGCTCGGGCGCTTCCCTCGCCTGGCGCGCGGGGCAGCAGCCTCCGAGCGCCCGCCGGCCGGGGGCCAGCAGCCGGGTTCAGCGCGGCGACCCTGGACGCGGCCGGTCCCCGCGGGCCGCCTGGGGGCGGAGCCTCGCCCCGAGCCTCGAGGCGCGGCACTCGGGCCGCGGTCTCCGGAGACCGCGCTGCAGCCGGACTCCCACCACCTCGGCCACCGGAGGGAGCGTGCAAGGTGTAAACCGCCGCCAAGCTGCCTTCCTACCTGCCTGCGGGAGAAGAGAGCGGTGCCTGGCTGCAGCACCCGCGAGCCACAGCGCTGGCACAGCACCGCCTTCCGGTTTCGGCCCTCGGCTGACACTAGCTCGTTCAGCTGCTGGGTTGGCTCCATCGCCGCTACAGCCACAGCTGCCTGGGCCACCACTGCGCAGGCGCTGTCGCCGCTCGGTCTTTCTCAACTGCGCTGGCGCGGCTCTCAGGGCGGGGAGCGGACGGTCCCTCTCTTTCTGCGCAGGCGCCCGCTTCCCCGGCGCCGGACTCTACTGCGCAAGCGCCCTCATTCGTTGCCTAACCTGCGTGACTAGGTGTCAGCGTGGCTTTGTGACAGGGTCGCTTCCTAGGACGTGACAAATCCTCTCCAGATTAACCTGGTCAGTGGGCTTATGGAGTAAGACTTGAACAAATTAGTCACTGAAGATGACCTTAACTCTTTAGTATGAGATTTGAGTTCTCATGAATGGGGACGTACCCGGGGCAATATGGGGGCAATCTCAGTTGCACTCTAAATCAGCAAGTTTTAACCACATTGGATTGTTCTACAGGAGACTACTTAGAGAAACAGTACCTTTTTTTGTTGTTGTTGGAAAAAATGTCTGGAAGCTTTAATTTGGGGGCTCAGTTCTAATCATAGTATTTACTACGTGGCAAAACATTGTGTTGGAGTGCTTTAGAAACTAACTGAATCATCCTAATTCCCTTAGCAGTTGTCACATCAGGTATTCCCCCTGCAAAATGAGGTAGGTAAAGAAAAGAAAGGCTATTTTCTAGGCTTCATTCAGGCAAGGCTCTAATGCCAGGCATCTCTGTCTTTACACTAAAAGTTCTCATTCCATCTGATTAGTCGTTATGTTGGGGGGGAAAAGGACTTCTGTAACAAACTCCACAGGAAGGTTTATGGACCCCACCTCAGACCGAAGAGATCCAAGACACTAAGGGCCACTAATCCCTTAATTCCATCATCACCCCGAAGAGAGGATTACTGGGAACTGAGGGTTGGAGTTAAGCAGACATGTTGGGGTTTCCAGCTCTAAGGATCTGGTAGGACATATTTGGAGATTTCTCTCTCTCCCTCACTTTCTCTTTTGTCCCCGAGTTGTTCATTTTTTAATTTCCCTTCCTTTTTGTAAATAAACCCTTTTATTAACCTTTTTGTGAGTGCCTGCAATTGTTCTTATTATAAGTCCTCTTTAAGCGCACGGGTGAGAACCCACAGTCAGGCACCCCACTGTATATCGGGGTTGCCCTGTTAACAGACCTCTGGCTTATTATAGTGCACCATCATGGATTTCCTAAAAAGAGTAGGGAAGAATATGAAGGGGAGTCAAGCCACTTCATTAGTCTAATCTACCCATCATCCTATCTTTTTATTTTGTCCATTAATTACTATCTTCGTGACCACATAATGTGCTAAACCTTGAGGGCACTATAGGCATTTAGTATTTAAGAACTTAGTCTAAACAGGAAGACCACAGTCAATGACCTGTAATAAGGACAATCATGGGACAAAGTAAATGGAAGCCTGGATTAGTGATTCTCTCTAGAAAGTTAGAAAAGGTGTCATTTACCTGGGTGACATTTCATTTGGTTATTAAAAGTAGGATTTTGTCAAGAAAGCCAGATTATTTCAGACAGAAGTGAGGAAGGTATTATCAGAAATGGAGAATGGGCCCACCTCACCATGGTTGTGTTGTAATGCTAAGGAATCTGAACTTCATAATCTGGGCAATGGGAATTTATGGAATTTTACACCAAAAATAACTGTTCAGTATTTGTTGAAAATTTGTTGTAGGTTGGGTATTGTAATGATCCTCTCTATGCTTTAGAAAGCTAACTGATAGCAAAATGCAGGGGCTAGACTGGAAGACAGGAAAATAGAGATAAGATTATCAGGAGATTATTACTCCAAGTTGAGCAAGGGATAAAGGCCTAAAGTAAGTGGTAGTAGAAGGAATAAAGATAAAGGAATGGACTTGGAACAATGAAAAATAAAATTAATTTGAACTAGAAACTAATTGTCTCTCTGAACTGTGATACAGGTGACACAAGATAAATAGCTTTTGGAGGCTGGATAATTAAAAGTGGATGGTTACCAATTAAGAGAGCTAAAAGAGAGAAATCACACATGAGATACCTGTATGTATGCATGTGAGCATACAAGAGGAAAAAAAATGTATTTTTTTGCAGAATATTCAGTTGTGGCTGCCCCATAAGAACATTTGGGAATTTAGCCTGAAACTGAAAAGTTAGCACTGAAGATAGTTTGGGAGTCATTAGTTCTTTATCCCACCTCTGCCCTCCCACTCAGCCTTCCCTGGATCTTTCCTGAGACAGAATGAACCATAGATTTTAAAGATGTGGTTTAATCAGCAGGCACATCCATCTATTAAAGAGAGGTTGGCAGGCTCTTAAGTGAAAATAACTTCCTCATGTGGCTCTTGCCCTCCCTTTGCTCTGGGAATTTTGGCAGTTTTGCAGGCCTTCTGCATAGCTGTTCATATGACATGCCATAAATCAAAGCAAACAGAAAAAGGCCTGAGTGACTAAACTTTATAATTCAAGTGGGTACTGAGGTCTTTGGTTTTCAGGTAAACTCCAAGTACATGTGTGTGGGGCCAATGACAAGGCAAGTTTGGATAACATTTTGCAGATGAGAATCCTCACAGTGGCAAAGTAGCTACCTCTTACCTGAGTCTAAGAAACAGCAGTTACTTTGCAAACACACAGGGTTGAAGAGATAGGACCTACAGCTGATTTCCATGCCTGGTTTCCCAGAATGTCTGCTAAAGGCAGTGCTGGTTAGCCACAAACACTCTTACAGGCATTTGAGACAGTTGATTTTTAATATTTTCTTAAAAAAATACAAAGAAAGTGAACTCTTTAGGTCAATACAACTCAAGAAAAATGGAATTTCAGAGCAAAGGAAAAGAACATCTTTGTCTGGATTATCACATTCCCACACTCCCAATATTCAAAAAGCAAGAATTTCACTCCCTAACACAGAGGGGCCCTGAATGGTAGAGCTCAAAAACACCTCGGTGATAGGAGTTACTGGAACTAACAAAAGAATTTTGGTTATCCTTGATTGTTCTGTCCTAGGAAGAATATAAAATCCACTCTAAGGACAGGTAAGGGAACCTCATAGTAGAAAAAGACTAAATGTACCAAACACAGCAGTAAAAACCACTCCTTAGCAGAAGTGTGCCCTTTAAAGAACTGGGCAGTAATCAGGTAGCTGAGCTCCTAGGCTGCTGCCACCCTACCCCATCCCCAAATAAATAGTGCGGCAGTCTAATAGTGTAGTAGCATTTGATTCAACAAAGAAAGTCTTTCACCCACTCAAGGTAAACCGTGCCATGGAAGGACAAACCTTGGCAGGGAATAAGACGATTGCAAAATCACAGGTACTTCTAGTTTGTCCCCAGGCATACTGAATTCCCACATTTATTCCATCTCCACTCATTCCAAGATTTGTTCACTCTGTTATTCTCTCACAAACTCCAGTGCCAAGATGCACTGCTCCAGAAAGACCATGGGGAAATACAAAGATCTTCAAATAACAAACTCTTCTCCGTCTTTCAGGTTACACCGCAGTGGTATTCTAGGTTCACTCACATTCCATCAAATTCAATTTACTGACTCTTTAGTTCTGATATGTAAATCCTATCGCCCAAAATGAGTGCCAGACAGATCTCTTCCTCGGCCCCCTAAAGGTTTGACAGGCCTCTTTGTCTCCCTCCAGAGTGGAACTGTGCTGCCCCTAGCTACCTGTTGACTTAGAAAGATATTTGTTCCTGAAAAACAGAAGGCTCGGGTTTCACCAAGCCGACTCCAGTTGGCATCCTTCTAGTCATCTAGGCTGAATACTGCCCGGACTAGTAGGCCATACTCACCGTAATTCTCTGCATTGTGAGGCACAACAAACACATATGTGTATTTATGTTCTCCCAAGCACATGGTCAGTTAGAAACGACAGATAAGTGCTCCCTGGGCGAGAGCGAGAGATGGTCTTGTCTCTGACATCAGGTCAGCATGTTTTTTCTTCCCGTGAGCGTCTGCTACCCACCCTCCTCGGGGACAGCTACCAGCGCGAGGGGGAATGTATGTCAAAAAAGTACAATCATAACTGCACCGGTGCCTGTAATCTCCCTGTGCACACAGTGAGAAATAGACATTCTGGAAAGGATCCTTGATTCTCTCGCAAACTGTCCCTTGGACTGGTCGCTAGCTCTGGATGGTGCTCCAGAAATGGTCACTTCTCTCGGAGAACACACACGCCAGCATCACAGCGCTGGGTCCCCATGGATGTCACTACTTCCCAGCTGTCGATGATAGGGTCATAGCACTCAATGCTACTCAGCAGAGAATTCCCATCATATCTGAGTGGAGAAGAAGCAAAAGAAGAAAATGAGCTTTTTATTCCTTTCCGTACAAGACCTCCATTAAGGCTACCACTGGGCGTGTCTCCATCGGCCAAATCCCTGCTCCATCAAAAATACAGACTGGGTCACACTGCCCCGGACGACTCCAACCAGCCCGGTTTCCAAGTGCTCACCCTGCAATTGCATAGAGTCTCCCCCGGAGCACTGTGGCCCCTACATAGCATCGTGGGGTGGTCATACTAGTGACAGTTGTCCAGGAATCGGTACGAATGTTGTATGCTTCAACGGAAGAAAGGTGGGCTGTACCATCAAATCCCCCCACCACATAAATATGGTCATTCAGCAGGGCTACTCCTGCACCTAGGGGAAAAGAGACAATTTTAAAAAAAGACAATATAGCAAATGAATACTCCTAAACTTAGGATCTTATTCTAGAAACAAAGCATGGTCACTGATGGCTAGCTGAATTCTATGGTAGCTGAGGAATGTGGACCGGGGCCAGACAGACCTAGCAAATTCTAGCCCAGCACAGGTTATCACATCTGTAAACTCTTTGGCCAGGACTTGAAATGAGAAAAGATAAATTGAAATAGTTCTCATTTTCACGTCCATTAATTGAGAGCCCAGCTTTTTTCACTAGGAGAAAAGAAGGAAGTAGAAAAACGAAGGCAGTAAAAGCAGAAGGAAGGCAAGGAGTTGTGATCACGGTTCTCGAGCAGCTGTTGCCCAGAGGAGCCCAGAGGAGCTTCCTCCGCTCCTCCACCCCAGCTTACTCCGCCCGAGGACGCTCTCAAGGAAGGGAAACAGCTGCTCCTCCGTGCTTGCGCATCACGGATTTTATTCAACCAATGTTCATTTAACATGTACGACATAGACCCAACATTTTACTAGATATTACAGGATGCAGGGAAGGAATAAAGACATAAAAAAATTAATAAAACAAGAAGACTTTTGCCATCAAATTTATATTCTAGGTGAAAACTTAAGTTGTCTTTATCCTATTTGTTTTTAAAGATTGATTGATTTATGCATACAAGAGTTGGGGTGTAGACCAGAGGTGTGTGTGGGGTGTGTGAGGATTCAGCAGAGACAAAGTGGGGAGCAGAACAGGTGGTTTGACTGAAATACACTGCTGAGGGGAGCAGTGGGTGAGACAGAGGAGGTCTGCTGAGCATGTGGGTCAACTTCCTGGCCGGGGATCGAACTCGTGCTACAGTGGCTGCAGATAGCTTTATAGTGTTAAGACTTAACCACCCGTGCCACCAGGGAGGCCTTTCCTCACTAGAGAAATTAGAGGCAAAAAGGAGAATGGAATCTGACTAAACCTATAGTTTACATTAAGTCTACTGTGAGGAAGGACATAAAACCTGACTTATCGATGCCCAGTTTTGAGACTGTGCGACTAATGTGGACGAGCCATTCGACAGTGGTGCTGCCCCCCACGTAAACGACAGGCCTTACCTGAGCGCTTGGTGGTCATCGGTGTGACGTTGGTCCAGTGTCCTGTGTGGGGATCATATTTTTCAACTGAATTTAAGATATTCAAGCCATCATATCCTCCTGAAAGACAAAACAGACCATTCCAGAAAGAATGGCAAATCCTCATGGCCAGTCTGCCTTTCTCTGTGTGCTTGAACTCATTGTTTTACTTTCAGGCCTCCTTCAAGAGTGCCAATACCCCAAACAAATCTGGTAATATACTATTTTCTGCTTCCATAAAAAAGATAACCCCAGTTAATGAAAAATACATTAGGACAGACCAGGGTTTTAACTGAAGGAAGTCTATGAACTTAGTTTTGGTTAAAAGGGGATCCCCACCCACTAAATTCTTCATGTCCTTGTATCCCAGACTGAGTACCTAGACAGTAGATCACGCCACTCGCCACCACCAGTCCGGCGCCTTCCCGGGCTGTCTGCATATCTCCCAGCATACTCCACTGGTCAATGTTTGGGTCATAGCGCTCCATGCTAGTATGACGCCTGCTTCCATCAAATCCTCCAGAGACATAGATCATATCTGCCCAGAAGGAACAAATGCAGACTATTAGAGAAAAAGAGGTTTCTAATAACTCTTTTCTCTACAAACTCACCACTGCTCCTTCAAATGTTTGGGAGCAAAAACAATGTTTCTTATGGGGTAAGTCAATTAAATTTTATAAGGAAGGTAGCACAGAAGACAGATAAAAAGGCTGCAATGAAATGGAATATTCAAAAACAGTCAAAGACTAGACAGAATTTAAAAAACAACAACTAGTGCGTAGCTCCCATTCAGCACATCAGAACTTGATTCACAAACTTCGTTGTCAGCTATGGAAATATCCATGAATATTGAATAGCTTTGGTAACACTGATTTTTTTGAAATCAGAAATGAGTATTTGCCCTGACCGTCATCCTCCACATTTCATGCTCCTGCCAGACAAAGGAAGTGTTATGAAGCCTGATCCAGTCACAACAAAATGGAAACAGTATCCTGCACACAAGCCTACCTCCTAGGGTGGTCGCTCCAGCAAGGCCTCGCCGGACATTCATAGGGGCTACAGAATACCACACGCCATCCTCATCTGCCGTGTAGTCTAGACACTCCACTGAACTGAGGCGGGAACGGCCATCATAGCCACCAATTACGTAGATGCGGTCATGGAGGGACACTGAGGCCACGTAACGTCTCTTACGAGTGATGCTCTATTGGGAGAGAAGAGAGACACGCATTTCAGTCAGGTGAGTCTTAGGTTATTTACCTTTTGCTTCCTTCCTACGTTTATCTACACACCTCTGCTTCTTTACTGCCACCATTCCGCTAACATGGCCATCAGCTGCTTGTCTACTGAATGAACACTCTCCTGCTTGCTGCGGTCCTCTTAATGATGCAAGTCTTCTGCACATTTGCCTCTTTTCAAGGCTTCCAAAAGATTTAGTGTCATTCTGATAATGACAGCATCTGACACCTTTCTATTCCACAGGCACTGGGCTAAGTCAGAGACTGACATCCTTCCACCCAGTGGAAGTGTTACCACACTGCTAATCAAAGAACCAGGATTCAAAGATCCTAAAAATTAAGAAGACTGAGCAAAACATTTCCACATTTTCTCAGAATTATTATTGCTCATTCAGCACTGAAATAGAGATAGGCCAAAGGAAAAGATACAAAATTCTGAGTTCAATTTGAACACAATTTCACACTGAGTTTCAATTTTACAGAGAACGATCCGTGGAGCATGCAGGCAGTTATGCAGACAGCTCAGGAAGCCGCGTTCAATTTGACATAGGACTATCGGTATTTCTGCGTCTAGTCTCAACAGTCAATCACTATTAATTACCGACTGTGTGCATGACACAATTGTAAGCACATAATGCTGTCAGTAGGCTTTTCTACTTTTTTTTTAAAAAAAATGTATTTATTTATATATATTTTACATCATTGTTCATTTTTTTTTTTTTTTACAGTTTGCTTTCTTTTCTCAGGTGTAGTCCCTGTAGAATTCCCACCACCAATTCACCCGTGCACCATCACCATAGACCCTTGTGCTCTTCCTGCCCTTGTTTGGACCCCTCTCCCTTCCCTGTAGAATGTTTCTGAATTATGGTGGGGGGAGGATGCTTTTCTAATTTTAGGGCTGGGTTAGTTATAATCTAGTATGAGGGACTGGAGACATTTTAGCCTTCTCTCCATGACTAGTTCGACCATAACTTACTGGCAAAAAACTCCACTCCTGAGTTTTGGGGTCATATTTCTCTACCACATCGATTGGAGACTGCTGGCTTCCAAAGCCCCCAACCACCAAAAGCACTTCATTGGCTCCTGAGAACAAAGGGAGAAAAAGATAGGTTATTTCACCGTCTGGGACATAACTAGAAAGAGTTCTAGGATATCTTGTTGCATGTGGCCCAGGAAAGTGATCTGAAATAAGGAGACTCATATCCAGTCTCTGAACAGGAAATCATTCCTAGCTGTTGAGAACCTGATCTCTGAACTTTAAATTTCTGCAGACAACATTAAAACTCCAGAAGCAAACTTGAACATCCCCCTATACTATTTCAACCTACCTAGATGACTCTGACTCATCTAATAAGTGAAGTTCCAGGAGCAGGTGAAGGAGTTCCATGCCCTTGGTAGACTGTAAGACTCAAAATGCGAGTTTTTTTATAAAGGGGAAAAAAATGCTCTCCTAACCTTGTCTCAAAAAAGTTGAGATCTGTGGCTTAGGAAACAAGTAATAGATTTTCAAAATCTCTTGCCCATGAACTATTATTTTTCCAATTTAGCCAATTATATAAGCCTGCTTCCTGTCAGTCATCAAAGCTGCCAGGTATTCATAAAACTAGGCTTGTAAGAGGAGTCTTGCTCTTTACTATTTTTCCAAAGAAGGTATTTTCATAGTCTTTTATTTCCCTTTTCATATAAGGTCTCATTCTGATATTTTCTACCTTGTCTTTTCCCAAAAAGCAATCCTTTGAGGAAAACCTCTGTGCATCTGCTTTACTAGAACTCACAAAGAGAATGGTTAACTGGAGCACTTTGGGTAAGTGAGTCACCAGGAGGGCATCGGGGAGATCAAAGCTATCTTAAAATATAGTCTAGACTCGAAAGAGAAAACATAGTACCTTTAAGCTGACAAGAAACAGAGATAGGGCCTCCCCGGTGGCGCAGCGGTTGGGCGCTGCGCTGTGGAGCTGTCGGCAGCGGCGACGCGGGTTCGGCGCCCGGCCGGGGAGAATCCCACATGGCGCGGCAGACCTCTCCTGCCTTGCCCCCTGCTCCCCACAGCAGTGGATTTCTGATCTGCCTGTTCTGCTCCCCGCTCTGTCTCTGGTGAACCCTCTCGCTGCCCCACACCTCTGGCCTGTGCCCCAGCTTGTATGTATAAATAAGAAATAAATCTTTAAAAAAAAAAAAAAAAAAAAAAAAAAAAAAAAAAAAAAAAAAAAAAAAAGAAACAGAGATAAACCCCAGTGAAATAATGGCAGATAACTCATCAATGGCTGCTTTGATCATTAGGGAAAAACTAATAGACTGGACGGGCAATCAGACATTGTGTCCTTGCTGAGGAGACTCATGGTAAGTACATCACCATCACCTATGAGACAGTCTTCCCGAACAACTGACCCTCACTGCCACCATGACTTTAGTCTCCACACCATTTACAGGAAAGGCAGTGGGCAGAACATGGTAAATGACTGCATGGATACAAGCAACAAAATCCAGAATGTGGAAACTTCTACAAGTCAGTCTGGTTTCTTTAACAGATTCACTGTAAGGAAAAATCAAAGCAGGAGGGGGAAACCTCTGGATTAAAAGAAACTAAAGAGAGAGGGGAACTCAATGCAATGTGTGAACTGAGTCTGGATCCTGATTTGAGCAACTTAAGTATTCAAAATCAAACAAAATTATGCAAAATGTAACATGAACTTAATACCCAAAGATAGTAATTGGTTGTGCGTAATTTCTTTAAGAGTGATAATGGCACTTTAGACATGTTAAAGAAGGTGCCTTAGCTTTCAGCAATCCATACAAAAGCATATTATACATGGATGAAATTATCTCCTGCCTGGGATTTGCTTTAAAATAGACCATGGATGTATTGATAGTTGTTGCAGTGGGTGGTGGATCATTATTCTGTTTATGTGCTTGAAAAAATTCTTTAAAACATACACATATGCACACATAAGCTATGGGGTTCAATCTCATCTTCTTTTTACTATTAAAGATTTATTTATTTATTGCATACCAGTTGGGGTGTAGGCCTGAGGTGTGAGAGGGTGAGAGGATTCACCAGAGACAGAGTGGGGAGCAGAACAGGTAGATCCACTGAAATACACTGCTGAGGGGAGCAGCTGGAAAGGCAGGAGAGGTCTGCTGCGCCATGTGGGAAGCTCCCTGGCTGGGAATCGAACTCGTGCTGCAGTGGCTCTGAATAGCTTCATAGTGCTGCAACTTAACCCACTCTGCCACCAGGGAGGCCCTCAATCTCATCTTCTGAGAGCTCACCTGTCCTATGTATTTGCCAAAAGTGGACCTTTCCCCAAGGTGAGCCAGCAAATATGTTTCAGCAGTCAGTTCCTTCCAGAAAAGCAAAGCATTTGACTAAAGAGCCCTTTTATATTATGCTAATTTTATTTATGCACAAAATTCCTTCAAGCTGGGAGAGGCTGGGACAAGATATTCTTCCTTGGTAGCACTATGCCACTATCTGTCCCTTTAGTAACCCCCCTTCTTCTCTCCTCCACACTTGAACAGAGGCGGGCAATCCATTCAAACACATTTCCCTTTGTAGATGAATATGATGCTAATGGGTGATATCTGTGTGGATAACATGATTTAGAGACTTAAAAAAAAACTCAAGGGCTTAAACAATTGACATCCTTATTTACATATTAGCTCCCTCCCACCCAGTTAAAAATATTTAAAAATTCTGTTTCTTGTGACTCTTATGACTATAAGCCATAATATGATACATTTTCACGGCTAAAACTGGGAAAATATAGTTATTATGAAAAATTTTATCTAAAATTCCACAATACAAAAACAAACCAAATGTAACAGATACTTTGCTACAACTTTGTAAAACTTCCAATATTTATAAAACATAAATGGTACTGTTATCTATTGCATTCTCCTTTTAACCTTCATTTTCCCAAGATATTCAATCTTTAATATATGATTAATACTCTATTACTAATACAACTATTGCCAATTAGGGTATGTTTCCCCCCTTGTTTTTTGTAGCCAAGTTTACTTCCCCTTCCACGAACTGTATGCACAAGTCTTTAGTGTTTCGCTGATGCACTTTTATGAGCTCTTTACCTGGAGTTTAACCTTTGCTGTGTGGAGTAAATCAATTTTCCTGACTTGTCTCATAGTGTACATTATTTTTACTTTGTCAAATACATCTACCTTTTTCTTTGTGATTTCTTCCATTTGTGCCTAGGACGTTTCTGCTCTGGAAGAACTCCTAAGGCTTTAAAGTTGGGGACCTCTACTCCAACAATCTAATGTGTAAAAAAGACCTAGGGAAAGAATCTTCTTGTTTAGATTTTTATTTTTATGATGAAGAAAACATACCTAAAAATCTGACAAGAAAAGTGTGGAAAAGCACAGTGAGGAAATGGCGGCATCTTGGCAGTGCCACGGTCACTATCTTTTTGCCAGGGGTGGCAGGGTGGAAGAGGGAAGGTGTGTGTGTACGTGCTGTGTGGTTAGAGGAAGAGGCAGGCTGACTGCAGGGCTGCTAAAATAATAGGGTTCAGAGACCTGCATTTCCATATGCATTTACTTTTTTAGCTCAGAAAAGAAGACAGTTAAAAATCAGGAAGAGTAATTTCCATTTTATCTCTGTGAGAGAATATGGGTAAGGCTAGTAAATAAAACAAACCCCCACACTTTATTTAGCATGCTATTTTCACTCAGCCATAAATTTAATTTCCTTCTGTATGCAGAAGAGTCATTAACAAACCCTATGAACAGGGGTGGGTAGAGGAAATGATGGCAGGAACACTTTATTTCTAAGGCACTGACAAGGAGATGTTAAATTAGGAATCTAGTCAGAAATAGCTGCAGAATTTCTTTTCCAGAACTTCTGAAAAATAACCTTAAAACTATGAGGGCATGTAGACTCATAGTTGAGTCTCTCAAGGTCAGGGTAATAAGCAAGTTCGCTGAGTAAGCAGGACCTCTGCTGCTTGTTTAGGGAAATGCAGGAAATGTACCTTCAAAGAATCTTCTGGATTTGCTGGTTCAAAAAATTTTCACTGGCTTCAATTCAATTTGGCAAGCAATTAGTGAGTGTTATCAGATACTCTCTGGGACATGTTTGGTTCAGCAAAGAAACAGATCTTCTGTACTGGAAAGAACTTAATTTATATACAGAAGAAGAAATGGTAATCCAGAGAAGTGAAAGGCCTTGTTCAAATTCAAACAGCACATTACTAGAATGAGTGGCTGAACTGGGAGAGAAATCAAAGCAGGCAAAACATCGTATCTAGTACCAGATTCTTTCTACTACCATCACTGGCTCACCTGGTATGCAAAATACATAAGCTTTTTATTATTTCTTATATAATAAAGTATCTACATGCTTATAGTGATAAAATCATGTACAGGTACATAGCTAAAACATTAACATTCAATATTTTCCCATAATCCTTGCCCTGTGGAGTAATTTTGTTAAGGGTTTAGTATCTGTCCTTGCATACCTATTCTTGTTTATGCGAATGCAAACATATACACATATATGGGAGACTTTGCCTCTTTTATTTTTTCAGTGAAAAGGTCTCTCTGTCTACCTGGTCTGACTCAATACTATAATTTTTTTCATGGGATAGTTGTACTATAATTTAGTCAACCATTCACTCCCCTTCAGATTGACATCAGGTTGTATCCTGCATTTTTCCTGGCAATATTAGCAATTTGTGGTTCACATTCTTATGCATACATCTTTACTTATGTTAGCTCTATAGAATAGATTCTCAGAGGTGAGACATGAAGGGTGTGCGTATTTTACTTTTACAAACATCTTGTTCTTCCTCATTTCCACACCTGCTCCTGAAGCCTATTTTTTCAATGTTTACTATTCACTTGCATTTCTTTTCTGTGTGCTGCCACGTACTAATCTTCAATGGGTTATTTTTTTTTCTTGTGGATATATATGGGTTCTTTTATTATTAGAAATATTGACCTTTTGTTATACACATCAAATATATTTTCTCCCAGCCAAAATCTTTTGACTTTTTTTTTAATTGATGTAATCAATGAGTGAGGAAGCCTTCTGGGTTTTATTATTTTAGTTACAAAGACTCCTGGAGGAAAGGGGGAGAGCAGGAGGACGGGGAAGGCCATTCAATGGGTACAGTTTCAGATATGTACAACGAAGAGAGTTCTGAGGGTTGGGCATACAATTAAAACTATGGAACTGTATTAAAAATGGTTAAGGACGATACATTTTAATTTACATATATTTTACAATTAAATAGAAAGGAGCTCCTACCCAGAACTCAGACAACTATTTTCCTATAATTTCTCCTAATATTTTCATAGTTTTTTCACACTTAGTCCCTCAGTCTATCTCATATTGATTGTATGTCTTTGTATACAGCATGAGGTAAGAATCACATTTTGTCATCTTGCAGGAACTAACAGAACATTTATCATCTTCTCTAGGAGTTCTCTTAAAAAGGCATTGTCTCTGATGGTGGGATTATGCATGACTTTATTGCCCCCCTGAA
The DNA here is from genome assembly GCA_004024925.1 of Scalopus aquaticus. Taxonomy (NCBI): domain Eukaryota; kingdom Metazoa; phylum Chordata; class Mammalia; order Eulipotyphla; family Talpidae; genus Scalopus; species Scalopus aquaticus. The sequence continues at coordinate 28,073 of PVIJ01005324.1, forward strand.
TTTCTAAAATTTCTACACTGAAGACATAGTACTTTACCTATTAAAAAATGAAGGGGATAGGGCCTCCCTGGTGGCGCAGCAGTTAAGTGCTGCGCTGTGGAGCTGTCGGCAGCGGCGACGCGAGTTCAAAGCCCGGCCAGGGAGAATCCCACATGGCGCGGCAGACCTCTCCTGCCTTGCTCCCCTCAGCAGTGTATTTCTGATCTGCCTGTTCTGCTACCTGCTCTGTCTCTGGTGAGCCCTCTCACCGCCCCGTGCCTCTGGCCTGTACCCCAGTTTGTATGTGAAAATAAAAAAATAAATCTTTAAAAAAAAAAATGAAGGGGATAAATCATCATTCTGCTTCAATCTATTAACAGGTTAATTGTCAGTTAATACTTTAGCATGTATGAGTCCATAATGAAGAACAAGAATAGAAATGATAAAAACAAAATATCACTCCACACATAGAGAGTAATTTGTAACCTACAAAATGCTTTTCCTCTTGGGGCAACAAAGTTGGAAAGACAGGAAACAAAAGAGAAGTAATATCTGGTACTTACTACAAGCCGGCTACAATGCTAGGCACCTTAGATACACTTTCATTTATTTTCCATGATAGCCCAGTGAGATAAGACTATAGTAACTCATATTAGAGACATAAGCACAGGCTCAGATAAATTGATACCTGGCCCAAGGTCATTGATGGGGCTGAGTTCTGAACCTAGGTCAGTTTGTGAAAATAATAGCTAATATCTATCAATAGTATTTATTACGTGCCCCAAACTGTTCTACATCTTTTACATAAAATATTTAGTCTTCTTGACAAATTTGGAGATAGGAGCTATGATGATCCCCATTTTACAGATAAGGCAACCAAAGCACAGGGAGATTAATTTTCCTGACAAAGTCTATACACCTAAAAAATGGTAAACTGAGATCTGCACCCACAGTCTGGCTCCAGAGTCCAGGCACTTAGCTACTATAGTCACAGCCCAAACCCCTGTGCTTTTAACTATGTTGCTATTTTTCCTTCTTGACAAGAAAAAACACATGAGGAGAAAGAAGTGGGGGGTGAGGGTATAGCACTTACCACATGGCATTCAAAATAATTGCTAATTCACAGACTCCAAATGTGTGGTAACAAAATTATAATTTACATTGGCTGATACGAGACAATTTATAAAGAGCTTTCAAACACTATGTCATTTAATTTTCCAGTTATGTGAACTAGATAGGGAAGACATCTTTGCGTTATAGGAAAGAACGCTCAGGGTAGAAAATGACTTGTCTGAGATGACACAATTAATAAAAGGTTAAAAACAGGTCTGAAACAAGGTCTTTGTACTTCTTACAGAAAGTACTTTCCCCTATCTCATGCCACCTGCAAGGGGGAGCTGAAAATATCCCTTCATTCATTCTGCCAAGAGGCTAACTTACCTAGACGAGCCCTTGTCCGGGGTCCCTGCATTTGACTTCGCAGTTCAGGCCTCAGATGAAACTTCTTTGCTTCATCAACTAAGTCCCTGCATTGTAAACTACAGCGGATGAAAGGCTGAAATACAGCAGAGAGTAGAATGAGCCACAGGGGCCACCTTTCATATAATAGGAGTATAAATGGCACATATAAAGAACTAACTTCCTAATACAGAACTTCAGTTTCCAAAGTCCTGTGACTCCAGGAGGGCTGTGGGCTTCTGTAAATGATTAAAACAATTTTGGGGGACTAGATAATGTATTACATAGTTCAAAAATCAAATGCTACAAATGCTAGGAAAAGGGACATTAAGAAGTGTCCATCCACCTTGGCACTTACAGGTAACTACTTGTATTAGTTTGTGCACCCTTCCAGTGATTATGCAAAACAAGTATATAAGAAGAAGAATTTAAAGGAAACCCAAAAGGCGTCTGTTATTCTGGGATGACAGGAAGAAGTAGATCTTTTTTTTTTTTTTTTTAAGATTTATTTATTTATACATACAAGCTGGGGTACAGGCCAGAGGTGTGGGGCGGCGAGAGGGTTCACCAGAGACAGAGTAGGGAGCAGAACAGGCAGATCAGAAGTACACTGCTGAGGGGAGCAGCGGGCGAGGCAGGAGAGGTCTGCCACACCATGTGGGATTCTCCCTGGCCGGGCGTCGAACTCGCATCGCTGCTGCAGACAGCTCCACAGAGCAGCGCCCAACCACTGCGCCACCAGGGAGGCCCAAGAAGTAGATCTTGTCTGAAATAACTTCCCCAAGGTTCTCAGCACTGACACAGGCCTATGTTGATTTCGATAGAGCTCAGTACTGGACGTCTTGCATTTGCCTTCCCAAACTCACTCTGCACCATCTCCACTCTGCTCTCTGGCTCAGAAGACTGGGCTACACGAATTATGTCAATAGGGCTCCCCTGGCCTCTACCTTCTTCTTGGGCTCAACCACTGGGGGATCCTAACCAGAGCTCAGAGGGAAGGAGAGTAAGATCAGGCACCCTCAGTGTGTGAGCATGGGTGTCAGTCCCCACGTCTGGTTACGGAGTCTGGCTCCTAACCGCAATTCAAAGGAACAGACATGAGGGATATACTGATGGGTCATACCAAAGAAATTACAAGTAGGAAAAAAATGTCTGAGGTGTGGCACTAACCAGCCTGCAACTCTTCTAAGGTGAACAATTGGAAAAACTACGTTTGTAGTTGACTCTCGAACAGCTCCAGGGCTGAGCCAGCAGAAGGAGCAGTCACGGAGCTGAGCCTCAGTCCATGTGACAAACAAGCGTTCCGGCAAAGCACGGTCCAGATAATACAGATGATGTTTGTGGTAAAAATCATGAAAACATACCACAAAGACTGAAGCTGGAGACACTTTCATAAATAAATTTAACATGTCACCAAAGTTGATATTAAAATGCATCAAACCGCTTTTACGTTGGCTTCACCAGAGGTGAACTATAAAGAGACTTGATAAGTAAAATGTCTTTCTCAAGGCAGTCTGAAACAATTTATGTGTCATGGAGAGAGGGAAATATTTATCACCTGATGTTACTTATGTAAGACAATCAGGGGCATGTAAAACCAAAAGACAACATAACACAAATTAAACCAGAGATTTTCATTTGTATCAGGAACCTGACTTGCCAGGTGGGGGGTGTGTCAGGAGACCCTCTAGCATTACCCCATCTGGCATTCCTGGAAAGGCTACCCATGAGGCTGTGTGTTTACATTAAAATGACCAATGTGGAGTACACAATACTAAGCTACAAGCGATATTCAAGCTTCTGGATTTTGTGTGTCCTCCATGACTTACCTCAGCATCTATTACGTCCGTGATGTACCTGGGGGTCAGCAGGGGCATCCGGACATACTGTAGCAAGTCAGGTAAAGATTCTTCTCGTTCCTTCTTGGCATGCTTCACCCAGTTGATGACAGCCTCAAAGACTGGCTCTTCAGAATCCACCTGTAAGTTATAATCATACATCAAGGATTTCTGCTTTTCCAGCGCTCTCTCAACCTCTCAAGCCTACTTTCTCCTTTCTCCTCCCTATGCCCGGCTACCACTATGTCTCATATTCGAGAAATAGGTGGGCTTGTGGGAAAACAATCTTTTCAAATACAACTCACTAAGATTAGGAAAGGATTTATAGTTAAACCAGGTAAAAAGAAACTAAGAAGATAGGTAGTGTCTAAGAAATCATCAGTTGCAAGTTAGTTTTTACCTCAATACTCTTCTCAATCCTGAAACTTTTTTTGGTCATTTATGAAACTTTAAATGCCCTAGTCAAAACAACTTTTATTCACAAGTGCCGCCGCACAGTCACACTACGTCCAGGTTTGTTCCAGGAATCGCTTCACATAGTCACGCGGCATGTTGCCATTTTTTAAAAAAGATTTATTTATTTATGCATACAAGAGCTGGGGTGTAAGCCAGAGGTGTGTGGGGTGGTGGTGAGAGGACTCACCAGAGACGGGGGGGGGAGCAGAACAGGTGGACTGACTGAAATACATTGCTGAGGGGAGCAGCGGGTGAGAGAGAAGAGGTCTGCTGTGCCATGTGGGTCAGCTCCTTGGCCGGGATCAAACTTGTGCTGATAGCTTCATAGTGCTGAGACTTAACTCCTTGCACCACCAGGGAGGCCCCCACATGTTGCCATTTCAAAGCATTTTTGATCAGCATTTGAGCAACTGCTATGCATTAGGCACTGTGCTATTTGAGATATTTATAATTAATCATTTGAAGAATTTGGTCTAAATTTATATATGACAAACTGGATAAGGGAAGACACATCATAAAAAAAACCTTACATTATACTCCTGAAAGAGCACTAGGTATAACACCACTCAGGACTTCCAAAAGACAGACACCTAAGTATAGGTTCAGTGTCCCTTCTACTAGCCCCCAGAATGTATCTGTCCTGAGAGATATCTTTCAGAGTATGATTGTGACTAAAGAAACCATTCTGTGAACTTTTCCTAAGAAATGAGAATATAGAAAATGTTTCAGCAAGTTCATTTATTTGATGGACTTACTGAATACCTACTAAGTGCCAGGCATTATGCTGGAGGCTGTTGTTTATACAATGGTGAACAAACCAGATATGAACCTTGCTTTTAAGTGGAGAAGTAATTGTTAAATTGGAAAAATGAATAATCTGATTTCCACTGTATACTATGTGGGCAAAGTACAGGGGTTCTGAGATAGAATAATATGAGGTTTCCTAATTTATATTCATGGGTCAGGGGCAGTCTCCCTGCAGAAGCCAAAGACTGAAACATGATGGATGAGCAGCAGCTAGTCAGGGAGACTAAGAAGAGCAGACCCCAAGGCAGGCAGGAGATCCCCAGCGCTTGGAACTGTTTCGGGCACATAGTAAGTCCTCAATAAATATTTGATGCTCAGTGTTAGTTGTTTTATTATTATGTGCAGTGAACTTCAAACAGAAGGTAGCCATATTATCCAATATGGTAGTCACTACCCACCCATGTTTAATTACATTAATAGAAATGAAATAAAAATTCAGCTTCTTAGTCACACCAGTCACATTTTAAGTGCTCAATAGCCACATATGACTAGTGGCTAGCAAACTGGATGTAGGCCCTTTCCCTCTTCACAGAATATTCTATTGGACAGAATTGTCCTAGAGTAAGGAAGAATCATCAGCTTAGGAAATGACAGAGGCTGGTGTAGTAAAATGAACGAGAGAGGGTAAAAGATGAAGCTAAAGAAGTAAACAAGGGACAAATCACAGAAGGTATTAGAGACTGGATTTTACTCTAAGGGCAAATGGAAATCACTAAAAGGTGTCAAGCCGGCTAGTGAAATTAATATATGGCTGCTTTGTGAGACCCCTGTGACTACCATGGATAGAACAGTTTAGAAGGGCTAAGACCTGCGAGGCCATTTAGAGGCTACTCTGTTCTGGTACGTGAGGCAAAAGGTGCTGGTGCTTAGATTATAGCTGTGACGGTGGTGATAGAAATTTATGCTCTGGAGATATATTCTTGAGGTCAAACTAACCGAGCCTACCTGATGAAGTAGATTCAGGGCAGGGTGCAGAAGAACCCCTGATATTTTAAACAATTTTTTGCTAATGATAGGGATGACAGACTGATAGTTTTAAACAGCTGCATGCCAGATTTTGACACACTCAAGTTTAAATTAGAGACATCAATTTAAAGATAGGGTTTTTCAGTCATGAGAGGAGATCTTTGATCTTACTAAAGATAGAATCGCAGAGAAACAGTTAAACTGGGGGGAAAAAACCCACCAACATTAATGCTTCACTATGGAGAAAAATTCCTCCATAATAGACTTTCATAGATTATTCTTTTACGTATCAGGCCCTGGTGTTCTTATTTAATGCTCACAACAGCCCTATGTACTAAATACTAATATTATCTGCATTTTATAGAAGACGAAACGAAAGATCAGTGGTTAGGTAACACATATCACCCAGACAAAATTAAAGCCTAGATTCTAAAGCCCATGTTGTTTTAACCAATGTGATATACTGCTTCTTATTGATTTAATTATTACTGTTTTATATAATGAGAGGAAGCGTTAGTCAGCAACAGAGAGTCAGACCTCTGGCTCCAATTTCTGGCTGGTATATGAACAGGAAAAAAGCAAAGGCCAGTCTTGACAGACACTAAAGAAAGGCTATGTAAGAGTTCTCAAACTGTTTTCATCTCAGCTTCTGAATACATAGATTTGGGGTTTTTTGTGCTTTTTATTCTGTCTAATTTTATTCCATAGTCCAAATTAAATGACTTCTGTGAGTGCTTCCTGGTTAAATAGAAACTAACTAGGTGACCAGGGCCTCCCTGGTGGTGCAGCGGTTAAGTGCAGCACTGTGGAGCTGTCAGCAGCAGCAACGCGAGTTCGACGCCCAGCCAGGGAGATTCCCACATGGCGCGGCAGACCTCTCCTGCCTCGCCCGCTGCTCCCCTCAGCACTGTGTTTCCGTCCATCTGCCTGTTCCGCTCCCCACTCTGTGTCTGGTGAACCCTCTCGCCGCCCCATGCCTCTGGCCTGTACGCCAGCTTGTATGCATAAATAAATAAATCTTAAAAAAAAAATAACTAGGTGACCAACTTAAAGTTTAGTGGTTCAGAAAACAGTCGCCACAGCCAGAATGTCCTGATATGAAAGCTGGTGGAAGTCTTTAGTTTCCACCTCTGAAAAATGGGACAGTTTAATTTAATTTAGAGAATTAAATAAGATCAAAACTACCAAGAATAGTGCCACTAGGATGGAGACTTTAGACTATAGGGGTTTTTGTCTGTGTTTTCACACCTGGATTCCCAGCACTTGGAACTATTTTAGGCAAGTAGTAAGTGCTCAATAGTTGATAAATGAACCAATGGTAAATGCTAAGTGTTAGTTGTTTTTGTATTATATGCAGTAAACTTCAAGCTGTAGTGCTCATTTTATTCACTGTGTTTTCTAATGTATGGACATATTCTATCAAATTACCAGTTTCCAAGTCTGAAGAATGGGTCTTTTGGTCATACCTGGCAAAGTACAATGCAAAGACACAATGTCCCACACCACAAGGATGAGAACAGGACTTTAGCAAATACTTGGTCAACCAGTATTTGTAACACCATCTTTTCTGGGTTGATATGAAACATCTTAACAAACTGGAAAAATACCTCTTTAGTAGGAAACAGTGTCACCAGTGTGCCTGAATCACTTTTCCCTCTGAAAAGTTAGCAGGAAAAGGCACAAAGAAAAGGTTGGCTAAAATTTTATAAGAAATATATTTAAGAGGGCCTCCCGGGTGGCGCAAAGGTTAAGCGCTGCGCTGTGGAGCTGTCAGCAGCGGTGACACGAGTTCGACGCCTGGCCGGGGAGATTCCCACATGGTGCGGCAGACCTCTCCTGCCTCGCCCGCTGCTCCCCTCAGCAGTGTACTTCTGATCTGCCTGTTCTGCTCCCCGCTCTGTCTCTGGTGAACCCTCTCGCCGCCCCATACCTCTGGCCTGTACCCCAGCTTGTATGTACAAACAAAATAAATCTTTAAAAAAAAATATATTTAAGATATATACTATATACTATATACATATATTTACTATATGACTATCCTAGCTTTAACAAGTCAGAGACCAATCATTTGGTTTATAAAAATACATTATAGGACTTCTTTAAGCAGCAAATTCCTTCTATAGCACTTAGAAAAATTAATCAAACTTTGATTCTTCCCATTATCCTTCATTTAAATTGAGGTACACATGTACAGATGCCACTAACTTCTGGGAATCCATCAATTTAAAATTAATTCTTTATTATTATCTCAGGAACAAAATGGGGTTGGGGGGAAGGACACACAGTCTTTCTAGAGAATCAAATTTCTCTTCACTGGGGAAATAAAACCCAATGAGTAGGTTTATAACTTACCACTTGGCTTTACTAGGTATTTTCTAGAAGCTACTAACTATGTTAAAGAATTAGACCACACTTACATATACACAATGGAATACTATTCGGCATTCAAAAAAGACAAACATATGCAATTCGCAGCAACATGGATGGATCTAGAAGGGATCATGATCAGTGAAATAAGCCAGAAAGAAAGAGAAAATTATCAAATGGTTTCACTTATAACAGGAATATAGGGGAGACCAATAAGAAAGAGACATTTAGCAGCGAAGGAGGAGAGGGGAAGGGCTCAAGATGGGGGAAGAGGGGAGCACGGGGGACTATGGTGATGGTTCCACGGGTGAACAGGTGGTGGGTAACTTATGGGGACCACACAATAATGTAAAAGATATGAATAACAAAAATAAATAAAATATTAAAAAAAAAAGAATTAGACCACTTGAGATCAATGCTATGGGCTTCAATAGGACATAATAGTAAAACTACTAACACCCAACATTTACTATTGGTTCATTTATCTAATAGCCCTATATTATTGGACTTCTTACTCAAACTGTTAGCTGAGCTATTCTACTAACCTATATGCAACAAAACTATTGTTCAACTATTGGTACTATGATTTAGAATTACTGATTAAGATTCTTCTTTCTGGGTTAAGTTGGTGAATGCTTGCTTGGGCACATTCCTCTCTGCTAGGTGAAGAACTACTTTAACATCCAATTCATAAATTCCTTCCTTTGACCCCCTCATACCCCCACAAGTACTTATGATCTGATTCCTGCTTACCATCTCTAGCCTTTATGACCCATGCCTGAGCAAAGGTTTACACTTCTTTCTTCTATGTAACTGACTTACTTTGAATAGGTTTATTCTCATCATACTCTATTATAATAATTTTAGTCTTTGTGTCTGTCTCCACCACTATTCTGTGAATCCTCTGAAAATAGGAATGGCACCTTACTCACATTTAGATCCATATCACCCGGCATATTGATTGTTATATGATAGATATTCTCAACAGATGTTTGTAAAACAGTGCATGGGTAATAGAGAAGCTTCTACAGAAACTGTCCTACTAAAGTAGAAAGTATTCTGCTTCAATTTCTCCTTATTCCATACTTTAATTGTGATTTTTAATCACTGGGATCACATATTTCATTGAGGAAACTGCGAACCCCTGTCCATAAACAGAGAGACAAACATGACAAACCACTTCAGAAAGTTAAAAAACATCTTTGCAGTCAATAATTAAGTTCTGCTATAGAAACACAGTAACTCCACCTTGCTTTCTGCAAGTTTTGTAATAGTCCAGTCTTGAAGAAACTATAAGAACAAGCCAAGTCTGTACCTGAATTTCATCACACTTGATTAATTTTTCCACTTCTCCTTGACTTAGAAGAATGAATTCTTCATGCTGCACCACTTCAGGAAAATGCTTCTGGCTAAAAACTTCAGCTGCTTGCATCAGGTCAACACAATTGTGAGTTTCAGCAAAATCCCTGATGCCCAGGCAATTAGAAGGGTCCAACTGACTTTCTAAGAATTCACAGCAGGCTTGCTTCACACCTGGGACAAATACAAAACAGGGACTACTTCAGGATACTCGCCAGTCATGAAATGACCTATATTTCTGGATTTTGACATCAGAGGAAGCTCTGTCAGAGGAAGAATGAGATCAGAAATTCTATGCCTAAGGAATTCAAATCCCATTTCTGTGTTACGTGCTGTGCGATATTTAGCAAAGCCTCTACCCTGGCCTGCTTCAGATTGAAAACAAGTATAGCAAGACACACTGCTTCTACAACAAGTGACACAAACAGAAAAACCTAAAACACTCTTGGCAATCAAACTATAAAACCAATTATGACTTGATGTAATATACCTAAGTTTCTATTTTACATAAAATCTCACTAAAATATTACAGCGAAGGAAAAACAAGACACTAGAAATAGCAATCGCTTATTTCTCTAACTGAAAAGTTCAGAGTAGAAACTTCCTTTTATAATTCACTAATGCAAAAGTTTCAGACTATTTTCACTCATGTATTAAAAACTGAAAAGCTGCATATAAAAACTAAAAATAACAGAAACACAACTGGAGGTTAAGACAGAGTAGGAACTGAGAGTTCAGGGACCATTATTTAAACCTGTGAAAGCTTTATTCTTTCACTTTGTATGTCAATTTAAATTTTTTTTTTAAGATTTACTTTATTTATACATACAAGCTGGGGTACAGGCCAGAGGCGTGGGGCAGCGAGAGGGCTCACAAGAGACAGAGTGGGTAGCAGAACAGGCAGATCAGAAATACACTGCTGAGGGGAGCAGCGGGCAAAGCAGGAGAGGTGTGCTGCACCATGTGGGATTCTCCCTGGCTGGGCGTCGAACTCGCGTCACTACTGCCAAAAGCTCCACAGCGCAGCGCTTAACCGCTGCGCCACCAGGGAGGCCCTCAATTTAAATTTTTAATAGATAATTTATATGGTTCCAAAATGTAAAGTTGCAAAAGGGTTTACCATAACTGGTCTCCCAAACTTCCTCTCTACCTGCTCATCTAGTTCCCTCCCTGAAGCAATGAATATCAGTCCCTGTGTTCCCTTGCAGGACTAGTGTGTAACATATATGTAAGAAAGTGCATCTATTATTCCCTTCTTTCATTTTTATAAAAACAGAAAAAGGGTAAATGCTCTTTTTTAAAGCACCAACAGATACATTTGGAGAAGTTCCTTTATATTGAGATTGAAATCTGATCATCTGTGCTACCAGTATAAATGTGAGTACCCATGTTCTGTCTCCATAATTTTTATGATTAAATTTATAACACTAATTTAAATATTTCTAAGGCTACAGAATACCAACAATAGAACTTTAACACGTGTACCTTTCAGCTGGAGCAGACAGGCCGCAGGGAGCAGTTCTTGTACATTCTCCACTGTCACATGTACTGTTTCTGTGTACACAAAGTCCAGCAGGATTTCCATGGTAGATGCAGTTAAACCTTGGATATCAACAAAAGGTTTCCCCTTCTCAGAAAGCTAAAAATTCAAAGGGTATGAAATCGCAGTGGTTATAATTTCACACAGGATAAAGGCAGAATCTCATATCCATAAGCTTGAGAGGTATTAACAATGTTAATTGGATACACATCTTTTTTAAAAAAAAAAATCACGGTGCTTGATGTCTATAAAACAAATATGGTAGGTATTTGTAGCTTTCAAATGAGGGAACTATATATACAGTTCCAGAGCATACAGTGAGGTGACACTTTCCTTGAATATCAATTTTCCTAGTAAATTATTGAAAACACTTACTTTGTATTAAGACAAATGGAGATATATTACCGAACAGAGTGCAAACGTCCCATGAACATACCACTAGTGTCCATTAGCTTTTAAAACAAAACACAAAATTTCAGTGAAATGTCACGCTGGTAGAGGATATACATGTAACTGAATATATGAGTGAGTGAGTGGTTGAGTGAGTATGTGTGAGTATTTATCTCCTTGGAGTTATAAGTATTGATGAGGCCAGATAATCATAGAAAACTGTTTAGCTAAGGGTGAAAATCTCCAATTTTATAGGATAATAAACTACCTTTAAATTGATTGACTTATGAAAATTTTACTAGAGCTTAACCTTAGTTTAGAAATCCGTATTACTCACAAAACTCCACTGTACTTCCATTATGAACGAAACATCCGTCTCATCGATTCCTCCATTAGCCCAAAAGAATCAAAAAGTATTTTCCACCAAATCCAGAAACAGAATCAATCCCCAACATTTAAAAAAAGCCACTAGTACAATTTTTGGAAAAACATTTTATTTACATTTAACACAGTGTAACTATTTCCAAAAAGAAATACAGTACATTTATTCTATAAGTTTTTCATTCAATAAATTACATTCCCATTAGTCACTATGTAATAACTTAGAGCAATTATAGTATCATTACACATTTTTATTTTCCTTTAAAATTTTTCAGACTTTTCAGAGCTTTTCATTTACTATTATCTCATCTGATTCTCACTGCAACCTAGTAAAGTAATTAGGTCTGATACTACTGTTATTTGAGAGATAAAGGATCTAAAGTTTAAAGAAACTATGTGACTTAATCAAGGTCACTTAACTAGTAAGAGACAGATAAAACTCAGGTTCTCTTGCCTCAGTCCTGATCTTTCAACTGGGTCACATTTGAGGAGCATTTCAGGGCTGGAAGAGAACAGTGAAACCATCTCGTTCAACTATTTTACTTTATATATCAACTCGGTAGTTAAAAGATTGCCAGGATCACAAAGAATTAACAAGAGAACTGAGCCTAGAATTCAGGTTTCTGGACCCTTAGTCTTACAGACAAAATCATCTGGCATTTTCTTATCTGATGTCAGTTTTTGAAGAAAGACTATAAAATCATCACCAATGAGAAAAAAGAATGAAAGAGAATTCTTTTAAAGACGTCCATACTAATTTCTGAATACAAAAATGTTCTTCAAGGTGACAAAGACCAGGATGCACAGTATATAATTAGCAGTGGGCAGCCCCAGTCCATTAGTGTTCCATGCTCAGCAGCTGCTGGGTGACACTCTCCTTACTCAATGAAATGCCAACTGCTTCACATCCTCTTGCGGAGGTCAATATAGAACCGGGGTCTGTAATGTTATATTACACAGTTCATTTTAAAATTAGCCTGGATTAGCTGAACGGCATGTCAGGTTTCCATGTTTTTCCTACCAGCTGTGTGAGTGAGCACTGGGTTAGAGCATCATAAACTATTTTGGCTTTAAAATTAGATTATAGAATCTAAAAACCCATACTTCAGAGGCTTAGGAGGTAAAGCGGTTAAAAAGTGTTTGCGCTTTAGAGTCAGAAAATTTAGATTAAATCCACCTCTACTATTCACAAGTGATGTGATGTTGAGCTGCCATCATTTACTATCTATGACCCATGTTTTTTCATTTCTCATTTATAAATGAGATGGTAAAATCCACCCCTAAGGTGAGTGAGACCTAATGATCACCTAGTGTGGACCTGGCCATGAAGGGAAGTTACTGTCATTTCTGTGATGCTACCTTTCTGCTGAGTCCCAGCAAGCAACAGTCACTAGGTGATGGGACTAACTAAAGAAAACACTGATGGTTAAAACTCTTTTTAAGTGTTACTATAATGAAAATTTTCAGGCATAAATAAAAATGTGGAAATGTAGATAAATATAATAAATGCTGATGGACTCATCAGTCAGATTTTTTGAAAGTCAAGACAATTTAAATATATTTTAAAAATCAGACTTAAGATCTTGAAAAGTAGACAGCTGCAGAGCTCTCTTCTGTGCGGCTCTCTAAGAGTAACTCACAACACACTCAACTACTTCACTCTGCATTTCAAGTGTTTTGCCAGGCAATCACTAAAACAGCCCTTCTTCTCATTTTTTTTTTAGATTTATTTATTTATTCATATAAAAGCTGGGGTGTAAGCCAGAGGCATTCACCAGAGGATTCACCAGAGACAGAGTGGGGAGCAGAACAGGCAGATTGACTGAAATACACTGCTGAAGGGAGTAGCGGGCAAGACAGGAGAGGTCTGCTACGCCATGGAGCTGGAGATCGAACTGTACTGCAGTGGCTGCGATAGCTTCATAGTCTGAGACTTAACCCCTTGCTCCACCAAGGGGTTCCCCTGAAACGGCCATTCTTAATACTTCATGAGCACTACCTTCTCCCTTGTCAAGCCAGTCTTTTCCCAATTCCCTTAACTGCCTATACTCCAGACACAGCATCTTTTTCCAAGTTATATTCCATATTCTTACACAATCATTGTTAAGTCCTTTTTCTCTCACTTGACTTACTCTAAAATCCACATTGGTAGAATGAATACTGACTTTCTTCACATGTTATTAGAAGTGGGGTGAGGGCTGAAACCCATTTTTGTTTTCTTGGCCCCTCCCTATCTCCCTGGTATTCACTTGAAAGTATTAAACTTTAGGACAAAATTAGGAAAACAAATTTAAGAAACAATAAGTAAAATCCAACAGCTGGCATTAGTGTTTTACTACATGCTAGACAGATGCATGCTAGACTTCATGCTAGAAAGGTTCTAAGCACGTCTCATGTAATTCTCACAATAACTATATGCTGTTGTGTATTTCTTAATTTAGAGATGAGGAAACTAAAGTAGAGCCAAGTGGCAGACTTTATCCAGTCTTTGCATTTAGTCACCATATTACAGAAAGTCAGGGTCATATCAAACTCAATTATTTTATTCAGTACAAGTTACACATGAGGAGATGGCCTAGCACTTACCTCACTCGTGAACATGGCACAGAAGTAATCACTGCAGGCAGCCAGCACAATCCGGTGGGCAGGGAAGTCTTTCTGCTCTACTCTCAATGTCACATCACAGAGGGTATTGCTCTTCCTGAGGGAGTTCATTGAATTGAGGATGGATTTAGCATGGGTATTTGTCATTATGTCTTTGGGGGCCATAATGCCTCCCATCAAGCAATATGGAGAAAGAAGGAAAGCAGTCCTTGGAACTCTGCAACTACAAGAGAAACAACATATTTGAAGGGCTGGGGAAACTGAACATAATCGATTAGTTTTACAAATTCAGGAGGTTTTCTCAGACCCAAACCTAGACAAGCAGACAGTATTCTTGTTCCTGGAATTACCACCACAGTCTACTCACTATTTCAAGTAAAAATGATCTCTTTTTCCTCTGTATTCTCATACTGACTGCTTTTACCATTTGACATTTGTTATAATCAATACTTCACTATATTGTAAGTAGAAAGGAACTACATATCCTGCATAGCTTCACAAGGCTGTTGTCTCAAATGATAAAAGATAACATTTCTTAAAGGTATAATATCACTACTACTTAATACCCATAAGTAGATTAAGGAGGTAGATATTTAGAGGGTGGGAATCCTGTTTTATATATTTTTTTCTATCCAAGCAGGTGTACAAACCATGTTTATTCAATGCAAGAAAATAAAAATTGTGTATTTAACTTAGAGCAAGAAAGGCCAAATGAGTGAAAACGAGCTTTTTCTAAATAAGTATGCAAAGAATTGTGCTGACTTCCAAAGAGATCTGGATTCTTTTTAAAATGAAACCTCAAATGAGGGCCAGTACCTGCAATGAATAACGGAAACCAGCTAACTACAAACTTCCAAATGATTAATTTACTGAAGCTCTTCTACAAAAGGACTTTCCTACTCTACATTATTAGTAATTGTCTATCAAAGTTAACAAATCAATATTGGTAATTCTTTTATACCGACACAGACTTATTAGGCCAGACACCTGTCAAAATTCCCCTGCTAATTTTACTGCTATAGTCAGTGACATCCACATGTATCATCAATTAAATTAACTCAGTAAGAGACTATATGTCAGTAAATCAATATAATATTTTCCTGACTGCTCACAAGCTTTACCCACATTATTTTTTTTTCTTTTTCTTTTTTTGGCTCCAAGAACAATTTCTGGGGAATGAACTGGGGGTGGTTATTGAGAGCACCTATGCTATTTGGAACCCAAAACAGAAATGATCCAAGAAAAAAAAAACAAAAAACTGGTCTTCAAGAGTGCACAACTCACAATCATAATTTTTGAATAGCAAAATCGAGAATCTAATTTTGATCTACTTCTGTTTATAGTTAGCATATTATTCTATTAGCACCCTAGATAATCCCACCAAAACCTGTGCGATATCTATTTTACAGAAAAGGAGGCGATTCATCCAAGTAAATGATGTTTTTCAGAAAAGACTTTCCTTAAGTTGACTTAGTTTTAAAACTTTGGAGATGGAAGAAACTTCTGAATAAAGATCCATGTACTGTGGAGATCTTCTGGGGGCGCTAACAGAGTTCAGTCTTTGACTGGGTCTTAGGTTTCAGTATCAAAAATAACAGTAGTCTAACGCTGGGTGTTCGTCCTCCTTGGGGATTCCTGCCTCATCAGGCAAAGTCTCAGCCACATCCTCGACCCTCACCTTTCTGAGATGATCTATTCTAGAACTTCCTTTAACATCCGAATAGAGGGGTTCCACCATGGAAGATTCCGGGTGGGGCGGGGAAGGGGTGTCAAATTCTGGAAAGGCTAAGTCCCAGGTGGAAGAAGAACCAGAAAGGAGGTCTCCTCTCCTGACAACACCAGGAATAGAGCTGCATCTAACTCCAGGTGGCGGGTAGTGGAGGCGAGCAGTTTCCGGGTATAATTGAAAGGTTGGACGCTCGACGCCAGACGGCCCCCCAGCTCCCCTGCTCTCCCGAGCGCCTCTTCCATTCCTAGACGGGGCGGGGTGGGGTTGGGGGGTAGGGTTACGAGCAGGAGCTGAGAGGTAGGAAGGAAAGGGCTGCCTGCTGCTACCTCCGTGCAACTCACCTCCGCTCCGAGCCCACCCGGCCGTGCCGGGGCGATCCGTGTCGGGGCGTCCCCCGCCCGGGAGTTGGGGTGGGGCGCGGGGCTAGCAGCCGGCTCAGGACGAGCCGAAGCGCCGCCGCCGCCCCGACCCGGAGGCTCTGGAGCCGTCACCGTGGACGTGCCGGCTCCAGTCCCCGCGGCCGCGCGACGTGATGACGTAATGCGGCCCGAGCACCGCCTCCTCCCTGGCCCGGGCCGTTTCACGCGTGGAGGCCTCGTCACGTGACCCGCAGGTACCGGGTGCCGCGCCTCCATAGACTTCCAGAGAACCAAAAAGAGGAAGGTAGGGCCGGCTGGGTCGGGCAGGGAGGGGCAGGATGTTCAGCTTTCCAGCTCCGTGTTAGTGAGACTGAGATTTTCCCCAGCTTCAGAAGAGGATAAAAACTCTAATCAGGGAGATGGTTTTACCTGGCAGGTGTTCAGGAAACATCTTCGTCCGCAACCGAGAGTCCAGCAAAAGGGTGCTAGTGTGACCACGCTGGGCTCCTCACCTCCACAGTCACAACTAATTGCGGCAGAGCAAAGATAACAACCCCGAAGATAAACAGATGACTGCTCATACGTCAGGAGCAGCGGCCTGGCAGAAAGGGGTATGAAAAAATGTGATTAAACTGTGTTTGCAGCCCTGTTGGCACTACAGCTCAGGAGAGGGAGGGGAGGTGGCTGTTTGGAGCCCTTCTGGTGTGGACTCCGGTGCACATACCCACATGGGGGGACTTTGGAGTTCTGGCACTGTGCTGGAAAAGGGTGTGCGCAGTTCGTGTGTGGTGGAAGATGCACTACTGGCGACCTCTAGGAGTAGGGCCGCAGACTGATGCTTACTAGCTTGTCCAGCTTGTCCGAGGCTCCCAATCTGGAATAGTTGGAACCTGAACCAGCAGGGAGAACCAGGCCACATACCTGTGTGTGCTCATAGACTAGCCTACTATTTACAGCCTGAGGCTATGATATTCAAAACACCTGGGCTCCCACTAGGGGGCTCCTAATAGGGCCTAGCAAAGTACCTACACCTTTGTAACAGGAGCAAGTATCCCCGCCCCCCCCCCTGTAAACCTCTGCACTTGAAAAGCAAAGAGAACAATTCCTAGCTTGCTGCCTGTCTCAACTATATGCTAACCCAGTACTGCAGAGTGTTCAGCTGCAGGTAGAGGTTGAGGCTGGCATGGGACTGTAGCAGGAATTTTGACTGAGAGTTAGCCTTGGGGAGAGGGACATTCTGGATCCCCACCACACAGCTAAGGTATCTACAACACAGCAGGAAGCTTGAAACCTTAATGTTCATTGGAAGTGACCCTTTGGTGTCTTACAGTCCCAGGTCCCTTCTAAATAGTACCTTTTGCCAGGACCAGGACTTCGCCATTTGATTAAGTGTAAAGGCAGCAGTCTATGAAATAATACACCTAAAGATTTTGGGTAAAACATCGAAGATTATACCTAGCTTCTTAAAGGAGGAGTATAAAGCCAATTTACTAAGATAAGAAAAGGAAATTCCCTATTACATCTGATAAAGAGTAAAAATGAAGAGAAAGAAGAATGTATTACAATGCTCTAGCAAAACACCCCCAAAAGAAGTCTCAATCCAGCAGAACTGTGGAATATGCCTGAAGAGGAGTTTCAGGTTTTAGTTAGAGCCATGTTTCCTGAATTAAGAAAAACAATGGATGTTGTAAGATGAGCAAAGCAAAGATCAGTACAATAGGAGACTGCTACAACCAGAACTAGTGACCTAAAAATACTATAACCAAATTTAAAAAAATGGAGGACTTCAAGAGTAGACAAACACAGACCTGGAAAGAATTAGTGGACTTGAAAGCACAGTGGCCGAGAACCCACAAACAGAACAACAAAGAGAAGAAAGAACAATAAAAGAGAAAGCAGTGTAAGAACTCTCTAAGATAACCTAAAGAGAAATAACATCTGTATCATGGGGACCCCTGAAGGGGAAGAATAGAGAAAGGCATAGAAAAATTATTTAAATAAATAATTGCTAAGAACCATCTCAATCTGGGAAATGGACCGGACATTCTGACCCAAATTGCCCAAAGAGTTCCAAACAAATAATACCAATCCTGTGTACTCCAAGACACATTATAATAAAACTGTTGACAGTCAATGACAAAGTGTGGAAAGAAAAAAGAGTAACCTATATGGGAATACCAGTTAGACTGAACACTAATTAGATTTGAACACCATGGAAATTTTACAGGCAGGAAGGGGATGGGAGGAGATATTTGAAGTACTCAAAGAAAAAGATACCCAGTCTAGGATCTTTTACCCTGAAGATTAACATTCAAGACAGAAGGAAGTATAAGGAGCTCCACTGAAAAGCAGAAACTAAAATAAGGTATCAGCTACAAGCCAGACATAAAAGTAGTACTAAAGGAGTTATAAAGTAACAACAACAACAACAAAGGCAAGAAATAACTGATACCTAAATTACAATTTAGAGGAAAAGAAGAGTAAACATGTGGCCCATCAGAATGAGTTTGCAATCAAACTGTCCAATAGGCCCCAAAATAGCCCATCATAAATAACCTCAGTACAGTCTTCTACAAACTCAGTTCAAGTATCACATAAGACAAGGTTCATTCAATGGGAATGAACCTAAGCAGAACATAAAAGGAAGATGTCAAAAAATAAAAAGACAAGGTCAAACTTAAAAATAAATTAAAATGTAACAAAATGGCAATTAGCATTTATGTCTCCATAATGACCTTAAATATAAATGGCTTGAATTCACCAGTTAAAAGGGTATAGAGAGGGGGCCTCGCTGGTGGTGTAGGGGTTAAGTCTCAGTGCTATCACCGCCTTTGCCTGAGTTTGATCCCTGGCCACAGAGCTGACCCACATGGTGCAGAAGACCTCGCCTACCTCTCCTGCTGCTCCCCTTAGCAGTGTATCTCAGTGAATTCACCTGTTCTGCTCCCCACTCTGTCTCTGGTGAATCCTCTCACCCCCCGCATCTCTGGCCTACACCCTAGTTCTTCAATGCATAAATAAATAAATAGATCTTGAGGGAAAAAAAGTTATAGAGTGACTGAATAGATTTCAAAACAAAGTCCAACTTTGTTGTTTACAGGCAACCCATCTTACCAACAAAAACAAGCACAGACTTAGAGTTAAAGGCTACAAAACAATCCTACCAGCAAATGGCAACCAAAGTCACGAATAGCTATGCTTATATCAGATAAAATACCTTTTCAATTAAAAATAAAAAGTGAGATGAACATTACATTATGATTAAGGCTCTAGTATAACAAGAATTAGTAACACAAATATATATTCATCAAACGATGGAACACCAAGATACATAAGACAATTATTTAAAAAAGAACTAAAGAGAGATACAACAGCACAGTAAAACTCTGTGCCCTCATAGACTAACTAAAGCAACTTGAAAAAGAGGAACAAACCAGACCTAAAGGTAGTAAAAGAAAGGAAATAAAGAAGTAGAGGTAAATGCTACAAATAAAAAAGACCATTCAAAATACCAATGAAATTAAAAGTTGATTTTTTGAGAAGATAAACAAAATTGATAAGTTGCTAGTTAGGCTAACAAAGAGAGAAAACATTAATAAATAGAAATGAAAGGAGAAGTTACTACAAATAGCACAGAAATATAAGCGATTGTAAGAGATTACTCTGAACTCAAATTAATGCCAATAAATTTGATAATCTTGAAGAAGTAGATAAATTTCTAGAATAGAGTTTTACAAGACTAAACCAGTAAGAAACAGAAGCGTTAAAAAAAAAAAAAAAAAACAATCACAACCAGGGAAATTGAAACAGCAATAAAAATCTCCTCCCAAACCAAAGCCATGTCCGGATGGCTTTACAAGGTAATTTTATCAAAACTTTATAGAACTTACACTCATCTTGCTCAAATTATTTCTAAATATCCAAGAAGAGGGAATGGTCCCTAATCAGTTTTCCAGTGATATTACCTTAATGCCAAAACAAGATGAAGACAACACAAGAAAACTACGGACTAATTTCCCTGATAAATATTGATTAAAAAAATCATCAACAAATACTAGCAAAGTCAACAATACACAGATTATATACCATGGTCAAGTGGGATTTATCCAGGGGTGCAAGGATGGCTTAATATATGTAAGTCAATGTATTAATAGTTTTTATCAAATTAAAAACTTTATCAACAAAAGTAAAGGTAAAAAGTCATATGATAATATCAGTACATGTAGGGAAAACATTTGATAAGATTTGAAACCCATTTATGATAAAAACTCCACAAACAAAATGAGAATAAAAGAAAACTACCTCAACATAATAAAGGCCATGTATCACAAACCAACAGCCAAAATCAAATGGTGAAAAACAGAAAGCTTTCCCTTTAAGATCAGAAACAATATAAGGATGCTCACTGTCTCCATTTCAGTTTAATTTAGAATTAGAGGGTTGAGCTAGAACAATCAGAAAACAGGAAATAAGAGGATTCCAAGTTGGAAAAGAAACAAAACTCTTATTTGTAGATGATATGATACTATATATAGAAAATCCTAAAGACTCCACCATAAAGCTATTAGAAACAATAAATGACTATAGCAAAGGGGCAGCTTACAAAATCAACATACAAAAACATCCTGCATTTTTATATACAATGAATGAGAAGAAAAAAACCAAAAATAATTTCATTCACAATCACTTTTAAAACAATCAAACACGTAAGGATTAACCTAACCAAGGAGATCAAGAGCTTATCCAATGAAAACTACAAAATATTACTAAAGGATATCAACAAGACATGAAGAGAGGAAAGACATTCCATGCCGCTGGGTGGGGAGACTCAATATATTCATAATGACGATTTACCAGAAGAAACACATAATTTTAATGTAATCTTCACCATGATACCAACAATATTCTTTAAAACAATTGAACAAAAGACAGAATTTATATGGAGCCATGAAAGGTCTTAATAGGAAAAGCAATCCTGAGAAAATAGGAGGGAACAGAGGCAACACATTAACTCATTTTGAATTTTGTTATAAAGAAATAGTGATTTAAATATTGTATCAGCATAAAAATAGAGACATGGATCAGTGGAAGAGAACTGAAAGCCCAGAAGTAAATCCATGTATGCATCAATACTAATTCACAATAAAGGAGCCACGATCATACAATGAGGAGAGCTTTTAACAAATGTTGCTGGGACCCCTTTGGAAAAACTGGTGTGGAGGTTTCTGAAAATATTGAAAATAGACCTACCATATGACTCAGCAGTTCTATTCTAGCTATCTACCTGGAATGCACAATCACTAATATGGAGGGATATATAAACTCCTACGTGCATTGCAGTCCTATTTACACTAGCCAAGTTATGGAAACAACCTAAGTGCCCAAATATAGAGAAGTGGATCAGAAAAAATGTTTATGTAGGTACACACACACACACACACACACATACACACACACACACACACACATACACACACACACACACACACACACCACACACCACACACACACACACACACAATGGGAAACTACTCAGCTATATAAAAAATGATGAACTCTTGCCATTTGTAACAACCTGTAGAACTGGAGATAATAATGATAAGCAAAATTAATTGGAGGAAGAAAGATAAACACCAGGAGGTTTCACTTATATGTGGAATACAGAGAAACAAAAGAAAGGGTCAGTAACAAAACCAAACCAATAACAAACCCTTTGGTTACAAAACTGAGGCAACCAGAAGGAAAGGGTGGTGGTGTAGGAGCAGGGGGAAGGGGGCCCAGTGGAACATGGTTGAGTATTATTGGGGCTTTGGTGGTGGACATGGTCTGAAAACATACATTTGTAGAAGTTTGGAGCTATAACCCCTAAAACAAATGCAATGATGTGAACCAGCTTTACCTCAATAAAGCAAACAAACAATGGTCCTGTGAAAAGTAGAAGGACACATGTAAAAGAGTGCACAAAAATAAATTCCAAATGAATTAAAGACTTAGAATTAAGAGCAGTGCCAATAAAATATACAGAAGAAAATGTTGGTGATACATTTCTGACATGAATGATAAATGTGTTTTTAGAGACTCTCCTGCAAGGGAAATAAAAGCGCGAACGAACAATTGGAATTAAAAAAAACTTTACATAGCAAAAGAAGATATACATAGATTGCAAAGATATCCTACTGAATAAGAGAAAATATTTACACATTACACAGAGACAAGGGCCTAATATCAGAGATAAATATAAAACCTATACAATTTTACAATAAACCTCCAAACAACCCAGTTAGTAAATGGACATCAGGTATGAACAGACAATTCACCAAAGAGGCTATCTCGAAGGCAAATAGATACATGGAAAAATGTTCATCACCACTCTTAATAAGGGAGATGCAGGTCAAAACCACAGTGACATATCATTTCACACTCATGGAAATGACACACATTTTTAAAAATTCCCAACAATCTAAAGAGGAATCAGAGAGAGGAAACTTATTACACTGTTGGTGGGAATGTAAAATGGTGCATTTTGGAGAGCAATCTGGATTTACCTTAAAACACTGAAGATGGAAATACCATATGACCCAGCAATTCCTCTCTTGGACATCCATCTTAAGAACTTAAAAGCATCATTGCAAAAAAGCACATGCTTTACAATGTTTATTGCAGCATTGTTTATACTAGATAGGACATGGAAACAACCCAAGTGCCCACTGATAAGAGGACCGACTACAGAGCTGTAGGGTAGCCATACAATGGAAATCTCTTCAGTCCCATGGGAAGATGAAGTGTTGCCATTTAGAGCAAAATGGAAGACGTTCAAGGGAATTATGTGTGGTAAAGCAAGTCAGAATGACAAAGACAGATACTGGACATTTACATAGCAGACAAGTGGGCAAAGCAAGATATTATAAGGACTAGTGGGCACTAATAAAGTGAGGTTTCTGAGGTTAAGCAGGAAAAGGGAGGGAGAAAAAAACCCAAGTCCATTGTCTATAGAGGCTTTTTCAGACTCTATCACTGTGGTAAATCCTCTGAACCCTGCAATTCACTGACCTCAGCATTCTCTGCATCATAATGGGGCCTAACACCAACCCTGAGGGAGTCTCCCCTGCTTCTTGCAGAACAATTAAGTAGGAGGAACTTGTGGTCGCCAGAATTTGGACACTGAGGGAGATTGCAAAGGCTATTCTTATAACGTCTCAGCAATTCTCATCTCTCCTGTTCCTCTTCTGCAGACTCCACCAGCTCGTGGGTGCTAAGCCTTCAGTTTAGGGAATTTTGCTTCTAATGTATCTTGGAGCACTTATCTTTTGGGTAACCCACCACCCTTGGGTAACCCACCACCAATTCACCCGTGACCCATCTCCGTGGTCCCTTGTGTCCTTTTCTACTCTATTTTGTGCCCTTATCCTCCCCCTCCCCTGCTGAGTGTCTCTCTCCTATTTGGCTTCCCTATAGTCCTGTTGTAAGTGAAACCATTTGATATTTTTCTCTTTCTTTTTGGCTTATTTTGCTGAGTATGATCCCCTCTAGTTCCATCCATTTCGCTGCAAATTGCATGTGTTTATCTTCTTTGAATGCTGAATAGTATTCCATTGTGTGTATGTACCACATCTTCTTGATCCAATCGTCCATTTTTGGACATCTGGGTTGTTTCCATACCTTTGCTATTGTAAACAGTGTTGCAATGAACATACGGGTGCATGTATCCTTTCGGATTAGTGTTTTTGTGTCCTTTGGGTAGATTCCCAAAAGTGGTATTGCTGGGTCTTATGGAAGCTCCATTTTTAGCAGTTTGAGGAATCGCCATACAGCTTTCCATAGTGGTTAGACCAGTTCGCATTTCCATCAGCAGTGTAGAAGAGTTCCTTTTTCTCCACATCCTTTCCAGCATTTGTTGTTGCCTGTATTTTTGATGTGTGCCATCCTCACAGGTGTGAGGTGGTATCTCATTGTGGTTTTGATTTGCATTTCCCTGATTATAAGTGATGTTGAACATTCTGTCATGTACCTGTTGGCCATTTGCTTTTCTTCTTTGGAGAAGTGCCTTTTTATTGGAGCACTTATCTTAGTGGCTCATAAGGGACAAAGGGTCCATGATCAACTGTGGACTGTCCACAGCTACTGTGTTTGATTATACTGTTTTCTGTGGGACTTTTGATTCTTTAGGATAATAAAGCCACAGCTGAGTGGTAGCTTTCTAATTTGACATGGTTTCCATCTCTAATTTGACATGGTTTTCATCTCAGATCTAAAATTGCAGGATTGCTACAAATTCTAATGGGAGCATTTTGGAAAAGTTCATGAAAATCATGAATGCAGCTATCCTTTAACCGAACAATTCTTATAAATGTATTCTTCATATATTCTTGTACACATTTAAAATGTTATGTGCATAAAGTTGTTTGTAGATTGATGTCCACGACTAAGGATTGGTTCAATAAAACGTGGTGCAGCCATACTGTTGCGGAATTGACACGAGAAAGCCAAGGTGTACTCAGGAACACAGTAAATAAAGGTTTATTATGCTAATGGTCCCAGGCAGAGTTCCTCTCCAAAAGAACCTGGGCCCTGAACAAAGGAAACGGGGCTTTTATACAAAAGTGCTCAGAAATGGAGTAAAGTAACTTTAAGGGAGGAGTTTTGCTCACAGGTAGGTGTCTTATCAGTGGGAATGATGTACAGTCAGTCTGGGGTCTTCTTGTCATTGGTATGTGGGCCAAGTTTAGCCAGGACAAAGGTGATTTACAAGCTGAGGGGGTTTGTCTTATAGCTTCTGTTGCCAAGGCTTTTCTCTGCCGAGGCTTTTCTGCTTGTTAACTCTTTCCTGGTACAATACAATTCATACCATGCATCTGTGAACATTGTGTGTAGTTGGCTATTGCGTAAGAAGGTTGAGAAAATACATAATTCTTTGTATTTGTGTGCGTGTGTATATACACATATAAAGCATGTGGAAAAATACAAAATAAAGTGGTGATACTGATTTCCTTAAAGAAACTGGTTGGTTAGGAGATAGTGCTGGAGGGAGATTTTTTTCTCTGTATTATCTTTTTGTACCTTTTGAACTTTGCATCTTGTGAATTAAATATGTAGTGTAAATAAAGTAGAAACAACCCCTTGTTTTCTGGATGTAAAATAGCACTTTAATGATGTTGCTTAATTCCTGACTGCTAAATCAAGACATTTTCCAAATATGAGAGAGAGCTTAATAAAAGAGGCTTTGTTTTAAGTATGTATGTCCACCCCTTTTCCAAAGAATAAAGGACAGAAAAACTGCAAACAAGAAAGCCAACACACTGAGACAGCTAGTTCAGGCTTCTCCTGTGTTTTGCAGGGTTACAGTTTCAGCATGTTCTGGGTCTTTGTGTTATGAGGACACTCTCCTTTCCCTACAAGAATATTTCCAGTCATTGGGATATCCGACCCAGTCTCTTACAGTTCACAATTACTTGAAATTTCCTAGGTCCATTCTGGAGTTGGGTCTGGGTGAGGTTAGGTCTCATACTGTCTTTATGATTGGGACACCTGGGTGATTTAGGTGTTAATAGTTACTGGAGATTGTCAGTAAGGGAAAACAGGGAATTTGCCTTGGAACGCTAGACCACGTACACAGAGGACGGGTCGATCTGTACACCAGCCGGGCCAAATACATTGCATTTTGCACTGACAGAGGGGGGCAGAGGAGGATGCAGCTCTCTGTTGCTGACTGTAATCAAAGCAAGGCCCAGCTGCAGCTTTGAGATTCACTGCTGAATTGGCACCAGACCCAAGTCAGGCCTCCCAAAGGCGGCTCCTGCCTCTCACTGGGACAGTGGAGATACTAAGCAGACCCTTCCTGGGGGAGTTGGCACTCTTGTTAACTGACTTTGGCTTAAAGCCTCCTCCAAACCAAGAGCTTTGCTCGAATGTTTTCGGACTACAGGACTGTCTAGGACTTTTCCCTGCTTTCCCTCTCTCTTTCATGTGGGTCAGATTATCTAAATGCTCTCCCAGCCTTCTCTGGCTCCCTTCTTATTTTCCTTTACATATAAGCATTTGCCCTAATAAAATCTTTGCACATTTAATTTCATCTTCTCCGAGGACTGGACTAACAGCATTCAGTAATTTCTTTGGACTGTATTACCCATTTGTGCTAATGTAAGAGTTTACCAGTGTCCCCAAAATTGTATATTTTAAATCTAAAATGGATATAGTATAGATCAAGATAAATTAGCCTCTCTTTAATGTATTGATAGAGAGGGGTAGAGTCAAATTCTTAGCTTTTATTCTTCCTGGATTTTATTTGCCAACAACTCATCATTGTTTTTGTCACTTACTTGTTCTTCTGTAGTGCTTAGCACATGGAAGATCCTGGATTTAGGAAGTAAGTGAATCTACTTCTAAGTATGAGAAAGAAGCTAATATTCATTTGTTGCTCTGATAAAGAAGCAGTCCTGATAAAGGCAAATACTGAAATCAGGAGTAAAAAGAATTTTTTTTTTAAAGATTTATTTATTTATACATACAAGCTGGGGTACAGACCAGAGGTGTGGGGCGGCGAGAGGGTTCACCAGAGACAGGGCGGGGAGCAGAACAGGCAGATCAGAAATACACTGCTGAGGGGAGCAGCGGGTGAGGCAGGAGAGGTCTGCCGCACCATGCGGGATTCTCCCCGGCCGGGCATCGAACTCGCATCGCTGCTGCTGACAGCTCCGCATCGCTGCTGCTGACAGCTCCACAGCGCAGCGCTTAACCGCTGCGCCACCAGGGAGGCCCCAGTAAAAAGAATTTTTAAGTGATCTGTGACTTTAGAGCCAGGGGTTTAAGTTGGAAATATCTGGATTCAGATAGTGACTCCAATCCTATCATGTTGGGGACAAGTCTTGGTCTTTTGGAGCCTTCATTTTTTCATCTGTGGAATGGGATGCTACTTAATTTACAGGGTTAAAGATAAAAAGATAAAAGTGAGACAAAGTATAAAGTAGATGCTCAATGAATGTTCCCTCTTAGATTCTTTCTCTGGCCCCGTCTACTACTAGACAGTGAAGAAACCTACAGTCGGTTCCCCAGTTGCTATGCATCTCCATATTTCCTCATGTCAAAAACGGAGTTGGACCCGATGTGGTCTCTGTTCTTTCCAGTCCTGAACGTGGTTGCAAATGCGGGTGCCTCCAGGGCTTAAGCAGCTGACTCCAGTGAGTGAACCAAACTTCATGGGGACGTGAGAGCTGGAGAGCGTAAGGCCGTGAAGGGCATGGCTGCTACTGAGCTGCAGTTGATTGGCCTGAGGTGCAGGCCAAAGAAAACACGTGTGTGAGTGCTGTGGCCTGTAGGTCACAGGTTTGTGATGTTTCCTCTCAGCAATGAAGTATTCTTTTAAATGGAAGATTGTTTGGTATTGAATAAACTACTACTGAAAAAATAATCACAGTATAGGAACCCTGAGGTACTCAGCATCTAGTAAAAAGATATTAACTGTACTTTTGAAATATCCTGTGTGCCCCTCTGCTCCCATCCTGTTCTTACCCCTCAGAGGCAATCATTTTTCTGAATTAACATTTCCTTTTTAAAGTTTTTATCCTGTTTGTATCCTTAAGCTATCATTAGTTTTGCAAATTTCTGAACTTCGCGTAAATGCAGTTGCAGATGTACTCTTCGGTAACTTGCTTCCCTCCCTGCCCCAACCTTGAAATCCAGCCAAGCTGTTGCTCGTCACCACAAGGTCATTTTCACTGCTAGTGTTTCAGTCTAGGAATAAACCAAGATTTTTCCACTCAACGCTTTTGGGTATTTGGCTTGTTGGCAGGATGCTGCTACCACAGGGCTGCAGTGGATCTTTGGGTACAGGTCAGGTTTCTCAAGTGTAATATGTTTCCAAGTCTAAGTTGTGACCCATGAGTGAGTCATGAAACCGTGTAGTGGGCCGGAACCAGCATTTTTGTAGGATTTCGGATACACGTCACACTCTGTTGCTTCACGAACCATGAGTGTCGCCACATGTATCTACTCTGCACACACCCACATGGTGGTCCTGCCGAAGTGCAGTTGCTCCCGTTCCCCCCCCCCCCACATCGCTCTACCTCCCAGCTGCACAAACACGGTATCAGGATTTTTTTTTTTTTTTTTTTTTACATACAAGCTGGGGTACAGGCCAGAGACGTGGGGCGGCGAGAGGGTTCACCAGAGACAGAGTGGGGAGCAGAACAGGCAGATCAGAAGTACACTGCTGAGGGGAGCAGCGGGTGAGGCAGGAGAGGTCTGCCCCACCATGTGGGATTCTCCCCGGCCGGGCGTCGAACTCGCGTCGCAGCTGCCGACAGCTCCACAGTGCAGCACTCAACCGCTGCGCCACCGGGGAGGCCCCGGTATCAGGATTTTTAATTTGTGCCAGTCTGGTTTGTGTGAAATGGTTTATCGCTCTGGTTTTAATTTACATCTCACTGATTACTACTTGAGGTTGAGAAACTTCCTTTGTTGGCCTAGTTGGACTGTTTTTCAGGAGGATCTTTGTTCTTCCAGTTGAACAAAGCTGATCCTTGACATGTACCTGACTTTAAAACTCAAGAGGGGGGCCTCCCTGGTGGCGCAGCGGTTGGGCGCTGCGCTGTGGAGCTGTTGGCCATGGGCGATGCCGGTTCGACGCCCAGCCAGGGAGAATCCCACATGGTGCGGCAGACCTCTCCTGCCTCGCCCGCTGCTCTCCTCAGCAGTGTATCTCTGATCTGCCTGTTCTGCTCCCCACTCTGTCTCTGGTGAACCCTCTCGCTGCCCCACACCTCTGGCCTGTACCCCAGCTTGTATACATAAATAAATAAAAATTCTAAAAAAAAAAAACAACAAAAAACAACTCAAGAGGACACCTAAGCACCCACATTAGCTCAGAAATGATTAATTACTGGGCCTCCTTGGTGGTGCAGGGGTTAAAGTCTCAGCACTATCTAGCTATTGGCTGCTACTGTGGCCTGAGTTCAATCTGGCCAGGGAGCTGATCCACACGGCGCAGCAGACCTCTCCTGTCTTGCCCACTGTTCCCCTCAGCAGTGTATTTCAGTAGGTCTGCCTGTTCTGTTTCCCTCTCTGTCTCTGGGGAATCCTCTCACACATACTCCCTCCACCCCCTCCCATCCCCACCTCTGGCCTACACCCCAGTTCTTATATGCATAAATAAATAAATCTATTAAAAAAAGTGATTAATTACTGCGGGCCTTACACTATCCAATCCTTACACTATCCAATGAACAAAACTCATGTCAGGTTGAGTACAATCCATAAAGTAACAACAGAAAGGCATGGAGTAACCCCTTGAGGCAACCTTATGCAAGGCAGTTTTAACAGAACTAAACTCTCACTTCTGTAATGTCTGCAGTAGGTAGAGAAAAATAAAGCTATATTGAGCTGCTAGGAATTCAATTAGGCTGTGGCCTGTGGATGTCAGCTTGTCGATGCCTGTGATTCAAGTTTGTTCCTCAGCAGAATGAGAAATTATTTTACTGGTCTTAATCCTTTGTACTGTGTGAAAATACTTGAGACCACACATGTCAACTTTTTCAATGCCAAGTGTCTTCTGTACTTTCTTTTATTATCATCATAGTCTTTGCATCAAGATACATAGTAATGATAGCAGGTTTCTTTTTAAAGCTTAGTATTAAATATTAAATATCTTTCCCCATTTTAATTTTACATTACTCTGCCAAGAAAAAAAAATTAAAACTCAAGTTATCTGAAGCCTGGAGACATCTCCATGATTAGCCGGGCTATGTAAAAGTTGGTGGCTTTGTTCTTCCTGCTGTGCGAGCAGATCCAGGCTCTAGAAAGATGGGACCAGGTTATAATTGTTTTTGAAAAGTGTGCTACAAAAATGGATGGCCTGTTATAAGCCAGGTTACAAAGTAAGAGTGGGGTAAGGAAGGGACATTTTCCTCCAGAAACAATTTCTGAAGAGTCCCAGTCCATCATTTTTTCCCCAAAATGGTCGGAGGGGTAAAATCTCAACATGAGCTTCATTGTACTGTCTCTGTAAGGGGACAGCGGTTGCCTTGCCGAGGAGGGAGGCTGCTGAGGGGGGATGGCTAAGGCGGCCATCCCCATTCTCCTCAGCTAGGAAAATGGAAAGTTTATTGCCCAGTGGGTGTGAAAGTGGGCTAGAGCTTGGTTGGTACTGAATTCTCTAAGAGGTTTCTTCTAGAAACAAACAACTCAGACTCTTCCTCTCACTTCAGCAAAGAAGTTATTTTTAAAAGCACTTGGGAAGTTCCTCCTCCACCCCTCAGGTAGGAAGGCTCAGAGAAGGGAGTCATCAGTACAGCCACCTTCTAGGCCATAACGGAACTCCTGAAGGTTGGAGACCCCGTAGAAGTGGACAAAGGCTGCCGCCACCACCAGGACATGGAAAATCTGATGAGACTGGAACTGTAGGAATAACAAGAGAAGGGCCTTTAGAATAATGGCAAGGAGAGGTTAGAATAATCGGAGAAATAAGTCAGAGAAAGTATTTACATCTTCTAGTTTCTCCTTAAAAATGTGTATTGTTTTTACATCATAAAAGTGATATATTTGTTGCAGAAAATTTTAAATAGACATCTTGTCAGTGACACACAAAATGGGAATATTGGTTATCCCCTCCTCCCTCCTGTTTCCCTATGTATACATGTGAACTCCCCAGCGCTGTATTTTCCCTGCATCTCTCACCACCTTAGAGCCTACCTTTAACTTCGGGCCACTCACGCATCATCATGGGGGAGTCATTTCTTACCCATATATCAAATTTTCCAGGAAAGAAGCGCTCAGGAATCCGAGCAGCATAAAGGCCAGCTCCAGTGATGTACATCACAGCCATGAGGAAGAACCAGCCCATCTGGCCCACAGTCGTGGCCTTGACAAAGCCCTCAGCGATAGTAAAGTGCATTGTGGGCACAACACCACTCAAGCCAAGTCCCAGGAACACTCCTGAACAAAACCAAGGTAAGTTAATCAAGCAAGGAAAGAGAAGAAACTACATGGGAGACACTGTTATTCCTGAATTCAAATGTTTATGATAATTAGTTACATTTTGGTGACTAGTAAGTGTTAAGGAAATTGAGATGGTAACAGATACTGTTTCAATACCCAGAATAGGAAAAAGGCTGTGTAAGGGCCTTTTACCATCCCCAAGAACAAACACCTCCCACTCTCATATCTCTGTTAGGAAGCCTATGAAAACAATGTGTCACAAGCTGGAGAGCTGAATTGGATACAGAACTTAGATGGCAAAGCCTCA
Source organism: Scalopus aquaticus (assembly GCA_004024925.1). NCBI lineage: Eukaryota > Metazoa > Chordata > Mammalia > Eulipotyphla > Talpidae > Scalopus > Scalopus aquaticus. The sequence continues at coordinate 59,541 of PVIJ01005324.1, forward strand.
GGTGTCTTGCAAGCCAGAGAGGAATAGGACAGGTTTCCCCGTAAGACTGTTATAGGCTTGTAAACAGGCCCCTGACCTCCTGTGTAGACAGGTATACCCAGGTCACGGTCACAGTGTCTGTGCCTGCTGGTCCACACAAATAAGGCACGAGGGAAGAATGGGTGCCTGCCTCCATGCCGCCGCACTCCACATGCAGGGCAGCAGGGACTACCTTCTCTTTCTTCGTAGATACCCCTGGTAGAGCACAATGCCTAGAACATGTTGGTCCTTGATGACCCTTTAATTCTTTTCACTGAAGGTTAAAACACAGCAGATATTAAAAAGCCTAAAGGGTAGGAGACTAGTAGTTAATTAGTGTTTTGTTTTAAGTAATAAAGTTCAAAATAAGAGTCTGGATTGGACAACACAAAGATGTTTATGCTTATAGCTATACTCTTAGTTGTTAACCAGTGTTTATGTTCTAGGTGTTTTATTTGCCAATCCAAGCATTCCATTCCCTTAGTAAAATAAATTTAACCCCATGGTTTGAGTGCTTAGGACTAAGGTCACTAAAATGACAGTGCTTGGTAAGTTTTTTTAAAAAACTTTTCAAACCAAATGTAAGAGCAGTCATATCTATATTGCAGCTAACTGACCAGCTGGTAATCATCTGTCCTATTAGCCATTGACCAAAGTCATGTGAAACTTAAGGGAATTGAAAAGTCATGCTGTTTTGAAAGCTTTAAACACAAATCAAGATTGGGGTGGGGCCCCCCAAGCTGCAAACCTTAGGTTGCAGAGCTGAGCCTATCAGGCTCAAGGTGCAAATACCTATGAGGTTTACACTGTGTCCTACTCACCTGCTCTTGTTTGCCGGTGCTTAGGGGTAGCAAAACGGTCCCACTGTGCCACAATGATGGCAGAAATGCCCAGGACACAGACGATGGAGAGGTAGATGAGCCGTGGCTGGGGGGAGCAGTAGAAGGAATAATAGAGCCAGGGGACAAAGCTCCCCATAATCAATAGGGCAATCCCTGAATAATCCAGTCTAAAAAAGAGCACCATAAAAAGTGAAATCAACCAGTGGGAAAAGTGAAGAATCCCTACGGCGTATTTAACTGGTTCATTCTGTTCCCTACCCGCTCCCAGATTTGCCCATCCCTAGTAGTCTCACTTCCCATACAACCTACCGTATAACCTGGCTCAAAATCCCACAAAGTCAAGCACTTCTATCCTGCAGTAGAAAATATTCCAAGAAGCCCTGATCACAGAACTTTCTTCCTTCCCCTTAGTTGTGAACTGCTAGTTGATGCTTCCATTTAGCTGGTTCCCAGCTCTGTATTCAATCAGGAAGGCTCTGAATATTCTCCAGTCCTGACAGGCTGAATTCTAAAAACCAAACCCTTAAGTTGGGAATATTATTAAGGGTACTGTTCTATTTCAGTTGACATTTCTCATGATAAAAATGTGTTCTTGTTATGGGTGCTGTTGGGAAAAACACAGTAAACCCACCGCCACTCCAAAACCAACAATAACAATAAACACAAACAAACAAACAAACAGCTCCAAGCTCAGAGCTGGGAATATGGAAGGCAGCAGATGGAGGACATCTGGGGCTTCCAGCAATGCATGGGCAGCGCAGATAAGCCTGACTCGACAGCTGGGCTGGAGCACCAGCAGACAGAATACCACGCCTGCTTGGCCCTGGCCAATAGGAAGCTAAGATAGCACTGGGTACTTGGTCTCAGAATGCAGCCCAGTGGCACCCCAAGTTTCATGAGGGATAGCACCATGCAGGGAGAAAATACACTCCACACTTGGGTTTCATCTGTTGAGATGGAAGTAGTGAATTTTTTCACGAAGGACTGAAGAGAAAAGCTTATCACCCTATTATATTCCCAACACAGAGTCTTTCCTCTGGCAGTGGGGACTCTACGAGCACGGGAGTTCCCGGCACTCAGTCAACACTCAGCTCACCGGCTGTGTCAACAGCACCTGGTCTTTCTCTATGACACGCTTTCAACTCACTTGGAGAACGTCCGAGAGACTTTCTCTGAATGACAATAGACGGTGTGAAATAGCCAGGAGAAACTGAGGCAGAGCACTGCACCCAAAAAGAACATCCCAAAAACCACCTTCTCCTGTAGAGGGGCCATGAAGTACATATTTGGTCTGAGCATGGTCAAGATTCCCAAGAAGAGAAACAGCACGAAACCTACAGGGGGGGGGGGGAAAAAAACAAGAAAGCCTGAGGAAAACGGGGATCTTTGACAGGCTGTGGTGTTAGGTCAGTGAACTACAGGGGGAAACTGTGGGATCTATGCCTGAAATTTCCGGAAAAAAAAATGGCACCAATTATATAAATCCAGACAAAACCCCCTACTTTTTGAAATTTTGGCATTTTCTTTTGACAATGGGAATTTATGAAATAGGAGGAATTGCTCCTATCTAGAAAAGTTGTACTAGGGATCACATGAGAACATCTAGTTCCAGTATCTTCTCCTGGCTAGGCCTTCCTTCCCGTTTCGAAGGTCAGTGATCAAGAATCAGCCAAGCTCACTGATTACACTGGTCAACAGTGAGATGTTACTGACTTAAAAAGGCCCTAATCTGTAGTGTCTTGGTGTGCTGAACATGAATATAACCCTGAAAATTTTTTATTAGCTCTCGTTTTGAAGATATTTCATAGAATTCATTTTATGTTTCACCATGTAAATTTATCCAGTAGTACTGCAACAATATCCTAAATCAGCCTAGAATGATGTAATATTGCATTGCATTGTATAATACCATCATGCACACATCATCCAGAGTTGATTGCATCATTTTCTGATGCAATGCAATACTACTGCCAGGCGGCTGCTGAAGTAAGCTGATGTCAGCAGTGGACTACATAAAGCACTGTCGGAAAGGTTGAGCATTGAAAACATTTCAGACTTTGTGCAAGACAGTTGAAGCTACCGTTCCATAGAACTGTTATTGTTTTATCCACTTAGGCACAATACAGAACAGTCATGCCTCGACAGTGCGTTAATAGCGTGGACAATTTCTTCTCTATTTGTGGGGAAGTGACATTTGCCAACCAGAAGAGAAGTATCACGTCTCAAGTGAAGAAGGCTTATCATCTTTACTTCGGATGCAAGGTTGGTGGCCAAGACAAGCCTTGGGCCCCGCATCTATGCTGTGCTACATGTACAAAACCGCTTTCCCAGTGGTGAAATGGCAAAAGACCATCAATGCCGTTTGCAGTCCCCATGGTGTGGAGAGAGCCAAGCAACCACAGAAAAGACTGTTACTTCTGCTTGGTTCCTCCTCTTTTCGGCAGAATAACAAAGCAAAAGAAGTCGAGAATAGTCTACCCAAACATTCCGTCTACACTGAGACCAGTTCTACAGGGTGAGGGACTTCCTATTCCAGAACCTCCAGCAGAATATTCTCTTGATTCATCTGATGAGGACAAGGGTGAGCCGACCTGTTCTTCTCCTGTTCCATCAGCATGCAGTGATCCAGATTTTCACTGTGGTGCATCATCAACCCCACACAGACTAACACAGAAAGAACTAAATGACCTGGTTCGTGGTTTGGACTTATCCAAGAACAAGGCAGAATTGCTAGGATCAAGACTCCAACAATGGAATCTTCTAGAAAAAGATGTCATGATTACTTTATATCAAAAGCGCCACCAGCAGTTGGAGACTTTCTTCAGAAAGGAAAGTACTCTGGTATTCTGTTCCGATATTGAGGGCCTCATGAATGCCTTAGAAATCACTCATGACCCACAAGAATGGAGACTACTTCTAGGCTCTTCGAAACTGAGTCTTAAAGCTGTGCTTTTGCACAATGGAAACCGTCGTCCATCTATTCTATTCCTGAACAGCTGTACAAGAGAAAAGCGAAGGAATCTAGAAGTAGTCTATGACTTGATTTTTTATAGGTATTAACGGTAGGCCTATTACTATTGGCATGCATTTCATGATGCAAACATCAATTTATTGCAGATTACAAAAAAAAAACTAGAGCTAAAATAAGAATTTGACTATCATATTTGTGTTGAGCACATACAAATTGATAGGAAATGACTAATTCTATTTCAGTAACATGATTTTTGTAAAAATTTGTTGACCAGTGTAATTTAGAGGTATGGTACTAGCTACTCATCGTTCAGAACAACTTTGCTTTTCTTCCTCCCATGGACAAAGGTCATAGAATCCCTTGGTATTTAAGGAGATACTTTCCCCATTCAATCACTCACCAAGCAGATGGGTCCAGATGTTGCCGGTTTCTGTATGAATGCGGAAGATGCTCTTGAAGCAAGCCCGGAAGGAGGGCATGGGCGGCCGATGGCCATGTAGCAAGTAGTCATTGTCCTTCAGCCAGTCAGGCAGCACGTCATATGGGATGACCCTCCAGCGTCCCTCCCAGACCTACGATAGATATGTTCTCCCTAAGCATGGGCCTAGAGAACCTCGTTTCCCCCAGGACAAGGGGTGAAACAGAGACAGTCTAGGAGGACGCCGATCAGGCCTTGGATGGTCCCAGGCAATAATGGGGAAGAAGCCCGCCCTGGAGCTATCCAAGACACAGCAGGAGGAAGGCCAGCACAGGACCGACCCATATCTCAGCCACTTTTTTAAAATGCCTCTGTTCTTATGTTAGCTACTGGGTACACTTTAGATAAGTAAATATGGCAGGATCGCCTTAAAGCTACGTGAAATTTCAAAATTAAATAAATATTGTGAGTGAAAACAAAGAAATGGAATTACATATATGGTTTAAAAATATACATTTTACTCCTCATTTGCCCCTCTTCCAGGAGGTTCTGGTTGCCCCTGCTCTATCTTTTCTCCCCTTTGTATTCTAAAATTTTCCTAGGCTAAGATGGTCTTTTAATTTTATTTTTAAAGGTTTATTTATTTATTCATACAAGAGCTGGGGTACAGGCCAGAAGTGTGTGTGTGTGGGGGGGGGGGGTCGGGTGGTGAGAGCATTCACCAGAGACAGAGTGGGGAGCAGAAAAGGCAGATCTGAAATACCCTGCTGAGGGGAGCAGCGGGCGAGGCAGGAGAGGTCTCCTGCGCCATGTGGGAAGCTCCCTGGCCAGGGATCGAACTCATGCTGCAGTGCCTGCATGAGACAGCTTCAGAGTGCTGAAACAACTTGTACCACCAGGGAGGCCCTGAGATGGTCTTTTTAGAGCAAGAATTCTTAATCTAGTTACATGGACAATAGATAGAACCCAAGGAGTGGATGGGAATGTGGAAAAAAATTATCCTTTTTTTCCATCTCTCTCTAACTAAAACTTATTACCTCCTTCAATTATAAATGTGGACAACAAACCACGGTAACATTAAAACTTGTGACTGTCACTAACAGAAATCAGATATTTCTATACATTAGTTTTGTAGATATATAAAAATTTAACAGATATATACTAATTATAAATTTTAATGGAATGCTATTGCTTCTTATTAATGCATACTTAATGTGTTAATAAAGCAGTCCATATTATCACATTTAAGTATTCTGATGACTGGGAAGGGATCAGTAGCCCCCCAGAAGTTAAGAACTCCTGTTCCAGATGTACTTTGAACACAGTAGGTCATAAAAATTTAGCCTGTCTTCACCTACATTTACTTTACTGAAGTAAAAACAAATCTGCCCACCGGAGCAAAAGCTCTTCTTCAACCCAACGCGCTTGCAGTCGGGAACACCCCAGGCAGGCCCACTGCCCTCCCCTTCCAGGACGCAGTTGTTAGGCTGCACCTTGTACACAAACTCCTCCATCTTCTCCATGGCATGGTGGGCTTGCAGGGGCAGCGTCAGCACCCGCACCTCCTCCTCCTCTTCCTGGGGTGCTGGGCATGCTTGCTCTTCTTCTGCCTGTAGGAGAAAAAATGAAGAAAAACCAATCCTAGGCGACATCTCATAAGCAATTCCAGATCAGACAGGTCCAGAGACACACAAAATCAATGCGTTCTGCTCAGTCTCTCCTACACATCAGGCCTGTGACTTTTTCTCCAAAGCACGACAGTTGCTGCACTTACAATACTGTCACTTAAGCTTTGTTGTACTGTGTAAAGGCAAGAACCCAAGCTGGATTCAGTGCCCAGGAGACAGGCTAGCGGGGCTGGCACTGGAGGATGAGATGAGCACACCAGTCCTTTAGGCCTTAACTGCCCATCCTTATCTCCAGGATAGGAGCTGTCAATTTTCCCCAGACTCCCCAAATATTTTTCTCTTCTAGACCACTAAAATTCCAAAAGAAGGAAAAAGACAGTCTCAGAGATTCCCTTCACAATTTAAGTCTGTTCATGGCCCCTGCTCACGGACTCTGGGGATGATACCGTGACTGAAACTGTATCCACGGCAGCTCCCGGGAGCGCGGCGCATGGCACAGTGTGCACAGGGGAGCGTGCGCGCCCATCAGGCAGAGAGACCTTTCTCCGTCCCGAGGCTCCCTGCCATGGAGACGCAGAGCCTGGCGGTTCAGCTCCTCCTCTGGGCTAGTCTTCTCCTGTCGATGGCCCCAGGTAAACAAATGGTCCCTCTTAGATTTTATGATACAGATTTTTGCTTACCTACCCCATATCCATTCTCTCTCTCTTTTCCTCAGTAGCAAAGTCCTTGGTTTTATTCAGGGTGGCATTATTGTAATTTTATACAGAGCAATGAGAAGGATACGCTGCTTCACCTCCAGTGCAGCTGAATATCACCATGGAACTAAGTTCTGGCCGAGAGCTAGAAATGGAAGTGCTGCGGGAACCTTCGGGAAGGGTGGGCTCTTCTCCTTCCCCCTCCCTCCTTTTCGGTGGCCAGAATGTGGGCATGACGGGTAACACGTTAAAAATGATGGAGGAGCTAGACAGGTGCCTGATAGCAGTGAAGGCCCCATATCAGCGCTGGATGCCAGAATCCCTTCATGTGAGCCAGACAGCTGTGAGGGATTTTTGTTCTATGAAGACAGACCTAATCTAAACTGACTGCTTCCTTCAGTCAACTCACAGGTATTTACTGACTACTTACTGGATTTCAGGTATTGTAATAGCTTACAGTGGGAAAACAGACAAAAAGATACTATAGTGAGCTAAGGACTGGGGTAGAGATCTTCCCAGGGTGCAGTGGTTTTCCCTTTTGGGAGGGAGCTGAGATCTTAAAAACTGGAGCCTGCAGGGGCCTGAGGAGAGATGCCCACTGACCAAGGGAAGACGACTTACTTTGGTTGGGTTTGCGATTACCCGCTTGCCCTTCTCTTCCAACAGGGGTCCCAGTTCAGCCAGTTCCACCGTGTCAGTTTCCCTGTTACTGGCAGGAGCCCCATTGCCCTGTGCCACCACAGATCCTTTGTGAGAAGACATCTGGCTGGTACCTCAATACAGCACAGTTTCAGCTTGGGGAGCGGTGGGGTCTCTCAGCCCAGGGGGCAGAGATCTCCCTGTGATGGTAGACCTTGAAAGTAAATACAAACAAGAGTATTGCCAGCTGATTCCTCTATTTCTATAAGTCAGTACTGAAGGTATAGCTAGTCAACCCATACCCTGTCTCCACTCCTAATGGCCAATGAATTCCTAGAATGAAATCTTTTCACAGTTCTCCCTCTTTAATATCACTCTTTACTCAGAACCTCACCAATCTTATGCAGAAGGCTAAAAATATAAATCCAGTTGCTTACCTTCAAGGGATCTGTGGTTACCATGCCAAACTGTTGCACCCACCTTCAACTCCTTGCCACAGGTATGGCATCTCCCTCTAGAGAGGAGAGTCTAGCCCACCATTGCCAAAGCAGTTCTGCCTAAGAAAGACCTGGTTCTGAGCCTGAGGAGCAAAAATATGAAGCCAACACCTGGATTTAATTATTACAAGACCACCCAGGCTTAGAAATGAATTATTTGCCAACTGAACTCAGTGGGGCTTTATCTACAAGTGATCTGACAAATGTGCCTGGCACGCAGAAGGAACTTGGTCATGGGCTCAATACCCAGTGGTTAGTTTCTCTGCAGGGCCTATTGGTCCTATTATAGGATTATAGCCTGATTTCAACACTTGAATATCAAACTATCACCACAATTCCTCCTTTAAGCAAGCAATAACTTACCTGGAAGCAGGAAGCTGAACGCCAGGAGGCAGCCCCCACCTTGCCCTTTGCCACACACATACCAAACAACCGGCTCAGCAAGAGCTTGTCAGCCACCAGAGCGCATAACCTAAGCCCCACTCATTAGTTTTGCAGAAACTAGAGACAGGTACACGGATCCCTTAGAAAAATCAAAGAAATCCAGAACTCAGTTTTCTAGGAAAAAATCTCAAGACACTTCAGGTTTTCCTAAGTTGGATTTAGGCAGTAGTCTTTAATCAGGCCACAGGGAGATGAAAATAATACTGCAAAGAGGGAGAAAGTGCCCAAAGAGTTTCACTATCTTGTAAATTACTAGTCCCCCTCTCCTCCCACCTTTGACACAAAGGACTTTACCACTCATAGCTGTAACAGTAGCTAGAACATCAGTATTTTCTGGCATTGCTTACCCAGGCCCTGACACCCATGGGGCAATACAGAGATGCCAGGTAGCACCTGCACATGGAGTGGGCGGCATTCCAGGAGGGGAAACTTAAGTTCAGGGAACCCAAATCTTCATAATGTGTGGAAAGCATGACTTTGCCCCTGAGGAAGACACTGTCTGTATTTTCCATGGCTCACTGTAAAAACATCTTCGACATTTTGTATCTATTTTATTTTATTTTATTATTTCAAGAGTAATCACAACTGCTTGCCAGGGATTATAACTGGACACAGGCACTTGGGGCAGACAATCCTCAAGTTTCAGACCAGTCTCACTATGCTCAACGCACAAGCACAGCTGAAAGCAACAGGCAAATCTAGTCCAGAGACGAAACGGTAACTCACTGGATGGCAGATCTTTATGTGGTGTCAACACATAGTTCCTCTTCCTTTAAGTGTGCAAGACTCTGACAAGCCAGATGCCAGCTCACGGTCATTGCCAACAAAGGAGAACAGGAAACCTCGGGAGATAGGAGACCCAAGGGAGAGAAACATTGGGAAATCTTTTCCAATAGACTGACTACAAAACATATTTCCTCTAAGTGGAGTACTACCTAATAAACAGCTTAAGAAATAAGTTATACTGGAGCAAAAAATATAAATAGCTTTGGGCATCTTGGCGAACTTGATGAGAGGAACACACTTAGCTTAGGATACTGATGCCAGTGCCCTAGAAACAGGCCATGGGGGGAAAAAAAGTGCCCAGTTTATGGGATACGACACTACATTGAACATTAATTGATTTGTATCCTGATTTTGGTGAGAACTTACATTTCAAAATGAATGAATGACTGGAGTAGCTTTCCAGCCAGCAAGCACAGGACTTACAAGCCTTCTTAGATAAGGATTTATGCACTTTTTCTTGTGCTTGTGGGCTTTCTCCTATCCCTTCCCCCAGAGTAAGCCAACACTTTCACTGAATATTTAATCAATGTAGTTAGTACTAGCACCCCCAAGCATTCTAAGGTTCTATGCAAAATACAAAACTGAACGAGTTAAGCCATTGTCTTCAGAGAATCTATAATCAGATGGCATAAGGTAATCTGTGCTATGGTCAAAGGATGTGATACAGACTTTCAGTTGGGCGACAGGGTCTGAGATCAGATACAGACGCCATCTTGGTTTTGTTACTATTTTCATTGGATCTGAAAAGTTTCTATGTCCTCAAGTCTAGTGTTCACTTAGGATGGCCTTGGTCATCATCAAAGTCTTTTTCTTTTTTTTTGTCCACATCACTTTCTGTGAATTCTTCTGATTTCCTCCAGCTCCTCTCCCTTCCCTGTAGCACCTACATCTCCCTTCAGCATTGTCTTCGAGACCCAGAATCACCAAACCTAATGGACACCCCCAATTAACCTACAAATCAGTCATCAGCTACAACTCATGATACCAGATATGTCAAAATGTATTAAAATATATACAGTGGAGGTCAAGTCATTGTCGAGTTTGGTTTTCTAAACTACAGCAGCCACATGGAGACAGAAAAGGGACAGGGACCAGAGGTCTGGCAAGACAGAAGAGTGAATAATTCGAGCACCTGAAAATATATCTTCTGGTATGGTGGGCCACTCACAAACAACTAGGAATTATTACAAGTTTTTTTTTTCTCTATTATGTAAAATCAGCACAAACCCCTAAGGTACTAGACTGAAATTGGTAACACTCAGGAGAGCCAAATATACTTCAACTTTTACCAGCTTTCTACCAACATATGTGTTTCAGAGGAAACACATTTCCCCTCAAATTTACCACACCCAATATAGCAATTTATAATGGAGCCAAACTCCACTGAGTGCATTTTTGCTGGGATTTCTTCAACTCAAGCTATTAAATCTTTACCACTAAGCTTCCCAACTGGATAAACCCGGAATATTGGAAAATAAAGCTTTGGAGGCAGGGAGGTGTTTATGCTCCTGTAAATAAGGTAATCCTGTGCCAAACTTGGGGCAGGACTGATTCTTAATCACCAGCGAATTAGCTGGACAGCTTATTTCCCGGGTGGTTGTTTGAGACATTTATTCTGTGAACCAGTTCCCAAGTTTTCTAGGTTATCTCACATGCCTTCTCTGGAGTCTAAGCACAAAGCTTCTTGGAGTTCTTTGCTTTTAAATGACTTTTATAACATTGTATAGGTTTCACTGCATAGGAAACATTGTAAATCAACATCCATATACTACATAATTTTCACCACAGAGTTTCCATCTTCTAGCTTCAAATCTGAGATCCCTTGCCCATTAGAGCTTCCATGAGTAGGCTCTGTGTCTGCCTGGACACTCACGGTTCTAAAGCGAGACCAGTCTAGCAGAAAAGACAACACAGTTACATCTTCTCGAGGTACATAATACCTTTGCTGGGAAAGATGGTTTCATAGCACTGCCCGGGGAAAATGAGGCAAGGTAAAGGCCTGTATTTTGCAAATAACCAAAATGCTGTAATGAGACCTCAGCTTTCCTATCTGATGCCATGTCTCACCTTAGAGTCTGAAGTGGAAAATCACAATCTAACTCCCTTTGTACCTCTTCTTCAGTAAAAGTTATCCCAACAGAAGAGATACTTTTAGCCTCCAGCAAAAGACATAAACTCTTCAAATGCCATGACCAACACAACATGCATGTACATGCACACACACAGTAAAGAGTAAACAGGAATATGAAAGGGTTCCTGTTTTTTAATACCCGGCTTTCAAGTACATTACACATATATGATCAATACAGTTAAACATTTTAATGATCTTTGTATACCTCAGAAGGCCCAATGAAACAGAAGTAAACTAGGGAGATGCCTAAAAGCCAATCACTTGGAACTGGTTTGGCCAGAGGGCCCATTCAAGGATCTTTGCAATCCAAGATAGCTTCAAACTTTATAAACATTAACCACACCCCCAACATTTCTGAGCAGACAAGGGAATTAACTTTGAGCATAGTGAGAGGGACAAAGTCCCTCCAGCAATTTTAGGAGCAAATGGACAATAAGGACAAAATGTAACGATTTTGATAATACCAGAAAAAACAAAAACACAACCCACCATAATTAATAAAGCTCTAGACTTACAGATGACTGTTTAGCTCACCAGTTTGATCATAAATGCATGGGCCAGGATAATGCAGCAGCAGTGTTAAGAGTTTGCTAGCTTTATATTACAGGAGTTAAAAAAACTTCCTAGGGAAATAGAGAACAATTTTACTGACCTATAAAGAAGTACAAACTCCATCCTTTATCTGGAGGAGAAGACCTATTGCGACCCCACAAGCATGCATGACATCGTGGCTAAAGATGGGACAGAGGAGTCAGACACCGCTGCTGCCCTGTTTTAAGAGGGAAATCATTTTTATCTTCTACTAACATCTCAAGACTAAATGCCATTAAGTGTTGGAGAAAGTAAGCTGAAAACCTCAATTTTAGTTGGAATGATCAGAAAAGGTTTGTAGAAAATTTTAAGAAAGGCTCTTGATAGGTAGAGACGGGAGCAGGGCATTTCAGGAGGGTACCACGTTGAACCAAGGCAGCCACGAAAGAAGAAGATCCCAGGGCACTTTTTCATAAGGGAGTCTTGGAAAGGTAAAATGAGGTCAGACTGCAGAAAATGAAGATGGCCTAAAAGCCAACCTAACATGGTGTACTTATGCATTAACAATGGGGAGCCTACTATATTAATGTTGCTTCCTGACACTCCTCTGTGAGTCTTCCTACTTGCAGGCAAAAGGGTCGATTAATTTTCTTTTAAAACCCTTGGGAATCATGTGATTTCTTGGCCACAGTGGACAAAATGCTCTCAGATTTTGCTCTACAATAAGGGACAATTTTGTGGAGGTTTACCCTATGATGAACTTTCAGAAACACACCAGGTTTTAAGATTGATGCCCCAAGTGCCAACCACTCTATGGGAAAACGTAAGTTATTTCTGGAATAAAGAAATTGAGTGGAGTGGCTGCAAGCTGGGAACTGCTATCCTGACATTGCAATCTGTTTAGCACCGCCCAGTCTAAATTCCTAGTGCTGTATAGATACTATAAAAACCTCAGCAACAGCAGTTGCACCATCACAGGTGACCCAACCCTTATCAAGAGAAAAGCCGTAAACAGATTCCATTCTTTCATTTCAGAAAAGAACCAGCCGTGATCAGCTGTGCTTGATTTCTTGATTTCAGCCGTGGCAGCCTGTCTGTCTCCTGCTGTGTTTTCCTGTCTTCTAAATACTTGGAGGTAAGACTATGGATAAGTAAAGTACTGCGTGGGCCTCCTATTGCTCCTCTGACACCTGAAACTGTGTAAACTGAAATTCACCCGGTCAGTTTCCCATTCATCCCTGAAGCACTAGAAATAAAAACTGTGATGAAACATCTATTTTTTTCCCTGAAAAATTGGAGGCTTGAAGACCCCAAATCGCGAACATAAGCTGGCAAACATCAATGTGCGATTTCTAAGTGAAAGAAAATTTCGTATTTCCCCAAAGTAGTTTAGATTTTGCTTCCCTTTCAGCTTTTGAACTACCTTAACTCAATCAACTGTCCACCAACCTCCCCTCCTCACCCGTCAAGGTGGAGCGGGGGCACGGTCACGGGTTGACCTGCGGGTCGAGGAAGCTTAGGGCTTCCCAGGCCACCAAAGGCGTGGGTCCCCTGCTGAAAGGCAGTTCTTTGACCCAGCCCCGCAGCCCCCCTCCTCTCTAGGCTCGCGCGGCGGCCTCCGGACCTCCGGATCGGGCTTAGCTCTGGCCTGTCCCGTCCGGAGCCAGAGCTCGAATCCAGGCGTCTCAAGCCTCCCGGCACGGTTGGGAACACAGAGCACTCACCAGGGCTGCTGGCAGTCGGGGCAAAGGCAGGGGACGAGCAGTCCAGTCCACCGCACTTAAACTGCTTTTGAGGCCGCCTCGGAGGCGGCGCGCAGTAGGAGGGGCCGGAAATGTTTACAACCCAGACCACTGAGAAGCCGGGGAGCCGGCAGTCTCCGAGGCAGGGGGTCTCGGGCCCTCGGAATTTGTGGGGTTACCCCCACGGGCTGCCCAGTCTCTGGCCCGCGCCGAGGGTCCTCAGGGGTCCCCGCGCTCCGGCCGAGTTCTGCCCACCGCTAGCTGCGTCCGCCCTGGGAAACTTACAGTCGGGCGGGAGGGCTCTGCTGGGGGCCGCGGTCCCCGGCGCTACATCCCGCGGCGTTGGAGGCGGCCTGCGGCCGAGCGGCCCGGGATCGTCAGCGCCCTCCCCGCGCCGGAAGGGGCGCGCGACCACACGGCGTCACCTCCGCGGCCGCGTCACCTCCTCCCCGCGCTCCTCGCCCCTCCTCCGGGCATTCCTCCCGCGTCCCAATGGCCGGCCGCTCTCCTGGACCACGCCCCCACGCGCGGTCCGCACCCCCGCCAGGCCCCGCCCGGGCCGGGGCCACCCGCGAGCCCCAGGTCCCCGCACAGGCCCCGCCTGCTGTGTCGGCTCCGATTGTAAACTCCACTTGGCAAGATCGCGGAAAGGACCACACCCTAACGTCGCAAACTGGCGCGGCGTGATGGAGAGGGAATTTCTGCGAATTAGGCCGAACCCCACGGAGGAATGGCAAATCCCTGGCACGCACTGCTACGTCGCATCTATACCAACATCAGCCGTTTTAGCTCCGAAACACTTACCCCTTCTACACCGCACGACCCCTTGCTCACTTTCACAGACGATTATTGAGGACCTATCATGTGCCAGACACTGAGCTAGACTTTGTTTTGACTCCTGTTACTAGTTGTCACCATCGGGTGTTATTTCTTGCTTGAAAACTCCCTGTTCTGGCTCTTTTTTTTTTTTTTTTTAAGATTTTTAAAAAATTAATTTATCTTTGTCTAGAAGAACTGGGGCGTAGGCCAGTGGGGAGCAGCAGGCGAGATGGGAACTCCATATATGAATTAGCTCCCTGCCCAGAGACATACTCAGGTCCTATTGGTGATAGGGCTGAGACTCCTAGGCCACCAGGAAGGGTCTCCCTGTTCCAGCTCTTGATGCCCTATTGTGCCAGAGTGGTGACACCTGGAGTGCCTGTCTAGGAGACTTTTAGGGTGGCGTGGCCCTCATCTGAACCAGAGAACACAGCAAGGATTCAGGGACCTACATTTTCTCTGTCCTCTCAAGGATAGCACATTCCTAGTGCTATTGTAGATGCAGAGAGGTTATTTATTGTGACATATGGTTGCCTCTGGCAATGGGGTTAATTCTCTTGGTTCTGGTTAAAATCTTGGGCTCTGGACTCATGTAAACCCAGATTTCCACCTCTGGCCAGACGACAGCGCATTACTAAACCCCTCCAAATGACAATTACCTCTTCTGAAAAATGGGGATAAAATAGTGCTGTTTCACTGAGTCAGAAAGAGTGATGAAGCAGACTCCTAGTGAGATCCCTGGCAAATGGTCACTGCTTCTGAAATGTTAGCTCTTGTTGTGTTGTCTGCTGTATAAAACTCAGAAATTGGGCCTCCCTAGTGGAGCAGTGGGTTAAGTCTCAGCACTATGAAGCTGTCCACAGCCACTGCAGCACGAGTTCGATCCCCAGCCAGGGAGCTTCCCACATGGCACAGCAGACCTGTCTCACTCGCTGCTCCCCTCAGCAGTGTACTTCAGTAGATCTGCCTGTTCTGCTCCCCACTCTGTCTCTGGTGAATCCTCTTCACTACCCCACACCTCTGGCCTACACCCCAGTTCCCATATGCATAAATAAATGAATCTTTAAAAAAAAATAAAACTCATAAATCTCCATCATCCACAGTATTAATTCAAGTTTCTTCAGCATGGTGTTACAAGACTCTTCACCAGCTGGCTCTAGCCTATTCTCAGACTTCATCTTCCTGCACTTTGCCTCTGGTATCTTGGTCCTCAATGAGCTTCTCCTAGTTTTCCAAATACAGGGTCTCTCATTCCTCCAGGCTTTTGCATATGCTGATTCTCCTGTTGGAATGCTCTTCCCTCATTCTCTGCTGAAAGATCCAAGATGCTAGTTCTAGGTTTGGCTTTGAACTAAGATAACCCTAAGTTCACATTCAGGTTCTGCCAACCTGTATGATCTGTGGCAAATCTTTAATTGTCCTAAGGATGAGTACTTAGCATAGTACCTGGTACATGACTGTTAACTTAAAAATGTGAATTCTTTCTTCTCTTCCTCCCCTGAATATTTCTCAACCTCTCATCTGCACCTCGTTTATTATTATAGGTTAAATCATACTATGTTGTAATGATTTGTCACATATCTAATATTACTTTAGCCTATGAGTTTTTGGGGATCTAAGATCAGTCTCTGTCATGATTATATCCTCAGGGTCTAGCACAGTGCACATGGCAGGTCCTTAATAAATGTTCATTTGTTGAGTGGACAAGGCAGAAACCTGTGTAAGATAAAGAATATAAGCTTCCGTGTGGGAAATTCTCTTTGCTGGGATGCTTCACTATCTGAATCCAGCAACCCCAAGCAAGGATTTTCTTTCTGGAGGTGAAGTGTCCAAGACTGTGGCTCGTAGAGCACAGTCTTATACTCATACTTGATAACCAAGCAGTGTTTGATGGAACACCAACAACAGAATTTATGTAAGTCAGCCCCATGGAGAGGTGAATTCTGAGTTGGAAGAGCTCTCAGGAGCACCTTGGGTAGCAATACATAATTCCATGCAGAAAAACAACATCGACTTTCCTCCTGAGGCTGATGCACTGTTCTCTCCCAATGAGACTAGCGAGGAAGAGCTGAAGAAGCTTCCCTAGTCCAGGTCCTGGAGAAGGGAGTAGACTGGGCCATGCGGGCTCGGCTGAGAAGGGCAGTTAGGATGGATGAGCTGGTGGGGGGGCAACTCTGTTCAGGCACCAACATGTCTGACTGGAGCTGGTGATGTCAGGTTATTTTTTAAAGGAGAAGGCTTCGGGGCCTCCCCGGTGGCGCAGCGGATGAGCGCTGCGCTGCGGAGCTGTCGGCAGCCCGCGATGTGAGTTCGACGCCCGACCAGGGAGAATCCCACATGGCGCGGGAGACCTCTCCTGCCTCGCCCGCTGCTCCCCTCAGCAGTGTATTTCTGATCTGCCTGTTCTGCTCCCCGCTCTGTCTCTGGTGAACCCTCTCACTGCCCCATGCCTCTGGCCTGTACCCCAGCTTGTACATGTATAAATAAATCTTTAAAAAAAAATAAAAAATAAAAAAAATAAAGGAGAAGGCTTCTCCTCCAAACAGGAAGACACAACTTTGCTTTGTCGGCCAGGTACCCTGAAGACAAATACGGTGAACGAATGGACGAGACGGAAGAATGGCTGAGACCAGGGCACTCTGTGAGAGGTCCCTGGGCTCAAAAGCACCCCCTCTAATGTGTTCTTCTCCCCCCACCCTAAGAGCTTCCAGGGAGAAGCTGAGCTCCTGGCTCCGCTGAGACAACTGCTAAGATGACCGCTGAGTTTGGTGGCAGCTCACATTTCAGCACGCGGTACACGCCAGCTGAAGGGCTCTTTGGAAGATCTGGGTGAAATTCTGCCCCAGGCAACCCTCCCTCCCAAGAGAGCTGGGCATGGAAAGTCTCAGAAACAAGGACCCCAGACACAGCAACCCCTGAGGTACGACGCAGGGGCCTTGGCCCCGTTTATTTGTGTAGCCAGAGGTTCTTGCCACAGAGGCAGCCCAGACTGTGAGTGGGCGTTTCCCTCCAGCCTGGGAAGGGGCAGAGAGACAGACACAGAGATGCATATTTCAGATTCCTTTCTCTGGGGCTTGGAGGTCTGAAGAAACCATTTCTTCTTTTCCTGCAATCTCTGTAAGGCTGCCTCTGTGATTCTGCTCAACTTGTGCTCACGCGCTCAAAATCTGCTGTGGGTTAAGCATGGATATTGAGTAGACCCATTACACAGATTTTTCCTTGCATCACAGACACGAACAGCATGATGCTCTTGAGGAGCTAGTAGTCTTGAATGAATGTTTCTTTCCTTTCCTTTTTTTTTTCTTTCCTTTCTCTTTCCCTTACCTCTCCCTTCCCATGCTTCCTTCTTTTTGACTTATGGAAGAGATTATTCCATAGGCTAGACCAGGATTTTTTATGAAGGGGGCCCTTCCTGAGAATGACTCAGATTTGGTCCACTTCCGTGGCCACAAGGATGTTGTCCCTGCAAGTGCCATCCAGATTTCAACTCCAGAGTAAGACAAAAGGCTGGTATTCTCAGGAAAGGCTTATAGCATTTGAGTACTGACTGGGGACCACTGCGGGAAATGGGACCTGGAGACTAGGGGGTGCTCAGTAGGTGAATCGCATCTTTTGCGAGTAGCCCAGTTTGTCCAAGTTGGGGTGGCAGGCCAGCTGCACCATCGGGGGCGGCCCACAGAGCAGCAGCAGCACGTCGTCCCCCGGGGCGGGCAGGTGCTCGCGGATCATGTCGGCAGTCACGAAGCCCTTGCTGTAGGCCCAGTCTGCAGTAGAGGGGAGAGGAGAGAACTGATGCTCCAGACCCAGACTGACAGGGGCTGGAGAGCACTTGGGTGGGCGGGGGAGGACCCAACAGGCACCTGAGAAGCCGCCCAGCTAAGCAGCAGCTGGGCGGTAGACTCAGTCTGCCCCGCCGCACAGCCGTCCTGGCGCCCACCCAGTAAACAGGCACCAGCCCTGGAGACCCCACGTCTACTTACTTGGGAGTCTGGCAGTGCCAGGGAGGGCTGGTTTCACTGCAGCCAGAACTCACAGAGGGGAAAAGGCCCTGGTTTAGGGACATCCAGAAATGGGGAGGGTACCTTTTGGTGGGTGATCCAGAGTAAACCAGAGCTTCATACGATGGGGATACCGGGCCTGTAGTTCCTCCAAGTCCTCCCGTAAGATGATGTCATTTTCAGTCTGAAATGAAAATGAAAAGGGCTAGCGAAGTCTTTAGGAACATTTTTAGGTCCACTGAAAAAAATTTCTCTGCTATAACAACTTTCCAAACAAGGGAGAAAAGAATGGTGAAGCTCTAAGGAGTAAAAAAGACTTTTGGGGAATTAAGATGAGGGAAAGATGAGGGAAACAGCCTTTGTTCATATAGTATATAGAGGTAGAAATACCTATATATAGGAAATAAAGGTAGACTATTTAATTAAAGACAACCACATTTCTGTACTCAGGATGACACTCCTTAAATATTTTCTGTTCTTCTTTCTTTGGGACCAGGGAAGGAACTAAGATCTATGCTCTGTCCTTATTGGACAGAAGCTAGAACAAGCCCTGGGTCATTCTGCCCACTGGTGCCACACATCGGCCCTACCTACACAAACACTTTGAAGTGCCAGGACAGAGAAGGACGTGCCACCAACCTGGTTGGCAAAAAGCAGAAAGCACTGGGTGGGATCCTCGGTGTCTTTCAGGATGGCCCGGATCAGCTGCAGCATCGGGGTGATTCCTGCATAAAGACACCCCACAGGGAGCTCGGGGGCCACAGCCTCTCCTGTCCCAGCTCCGTAACTGACCAATCCTTTCATCATTTCCTTTAACATCTTAATTCTCTAATCTCACCCCATATGTTCTCACTACCTATGTTTCTGTACAGATAAAACAGATATGCCCTTCACCCCAACTCACTAAAATTCCTGTCTGGTAGGTGAGTTGCGGAGATGCTCAGCATTCACCTTAGTTCAGATTGTTGAATTTCTTTTTCCTCTGAAAGCCGCTCGTGGGCTAGACGCACTGTCATGAGATCATGTGAAGTACGTGCTGATTGGCTGGTGAGGGTCCCGCAGCACTGGACTTGGGGGGGTACATGTGTGCGCTTGGGAATCAGGCTGAGCTGGGTACTGATCTGCCTCTGGCCATTACCCATAACCTGGTGGAAACTACTTACCCTCTTGGAGCCTATTCTTTCTATTCTCGCCCCAAATTACTAGATCCATTTAACTTGAGGTCATGGGTGAGCCCACCTAATTTATTTCTCTCATTTTATCAGTCAAAAATTTGTTTTTGGTTCCTATCTGATTATAGTGTTGTTTTTCAGATTCTGGGAGCTCTAGGCATTGCTAGGAAACCCCGATTCACAGCTTGACTATGGCTGCCAAACCATCTTAGGGCCGCTTGGCAGTTTTTATGGACACAATTAACAATGGTGGGAGAGAATGGCCCCTGGAGTGATGGATACCTGTCCCGCCGGCAATCATTCCCAGTTTCTTTGCCACTCGCAGTTCTGGAGGAGACTTTTTGTTGGGCTGAATACTGAAGTTCCCTAAAGGGCAAGTAAAGAGAGGGGTGGAAGAAGAAAGTTAAAATAGGAAACTAAGAAAACAAATGCAGAATTAAGACTATATCCCAGGCCAGCTTAGCAGCTGCTGTGAAATCTGAGCCCACTGCTTTGGTGGAGGTTTGAGTTGAGCCAACCCTGATAATAGTACACTTGAGGGACAATGGAGCCAGGGCTGTCTGTCCTGTATTATTAACTACCAGTCTATGCAGGGCTACACAGTGAGTCATCAGCTGCCTCTGGCAGAGGGTGCTCCCTGGTGAGGGCGGCAGGCATGGGGCCAGGTGTGAGTCTACTTTGGCAAGGCACAGAGGAGCTCCAGAGACTTGCTAATGCACCCAGCTATTCCCATGGGAAGGGCAGAAAGCAAGCTCGGCTCTCTCTGTAGTTCAGTCTGAGGGGTGGCTCTTTGAGGGAGGGACAGAGAGACATGTTTGCTTTAGTGATTGCCCCAGCTGTCACAGCTGGCGAATTCCAGTGGATGGAGAACTGATCCCTGTGGTAAATAGGGCTCAGAAATCTGCCGTTCTGTAATACCAGTGCTGTGTTTAAAGGAAAGGCAGCTCTGGCCCTTATATGTGTGTGCACATGTATACACGGCCACGCTGTGTGTACTGGCACTGGAGAAGTGGGAGGCAGGCGCGGGCAGAAGAGGCCGTTACCTCTCCCGGTGTAAGTGAGCAAGCCACTTGGCCCTCGGAACTCTACCATATCCCCAATCCTCAGGCTATCCAGGTACTGAGACATCTTTCCGCCCTCAGGAAACTTGGGGTGCACACCCTTCAGGTAGACCTGATAAAACAAAAAGGGAACTATTCAGAATGTTGCTGGTTTCTGAACCCATTGTTGCCAGATACCCCTAGAAGCTGGGGGCAGGGATTACCCGTGTTCTGCCTCTTCCCAGTCCACACACACCTTTTTCACCCACAGAGGCTGTGCATCTGCTATCAAGCAAATCCTGGAAGCTTCTACAAATCCCAGAAAGAATAGGGAAAGGAGCTCCTGGGGTTCCTTCCACCCCCTTACCTTGATGACAAGATCCACGTAGCCTTGGTCCTCATCACTGCTGACAGGAGTGTATGGCCTGATGACCAGGCTGCCATCAATTCGGGCAGAGAGGTAGACATGTTGGCCTGGGGGCCACATGGAGAACTACATCAGAGGGTGCTCGTGGGGTGCTGCATGCCTGCTGTCCTCAGAATACTCAGGGAAGTTTGCGAGAACAAGGGCATCTTGCTTCTCACTGTGGGCATGTGTGCTACCAGGCAGGGGGTTCATCCCTTCCAGCCCCCACACGGATCCCTCCAAACCCGCATTGGAGAAAATCATCAATTACTGCCTTAGCAGCAGCAGGTGCGCTGAGGGGCTGGGCGATGGGGAATTAGTGTTTGCCCAGGGGGAGGTATGAGCAGATTCTGCAGGGAGAGGGGGAGCTTCGTGAGTGGGCACACTGCCTGGGAGCCAGAGGCACCTCACAGCCTGGAGGACTCAGAGCCAGGCAGGGAGGCCGACTCCGGATGTGGAGGCAATAGACTGAAGCTGCGAGTTTCACGAGACCCCAGAAGGGGACTCACCCTCTTAGGATACCAGGGAAAGGTGCCCACTCCACATTTTCCTTACCCACAGGCAGTCCCAGAATGTGCTGGGCGGTGGGCAGGGCAAAGCGGAACCTCTTGGTATTGTGGCTCACCGTCTGGAGGATGGAGGACACGTGTTTCAACAGGCAGGTCTGAGGCAGCCAAGTCCAGCCACACTGGATACTGTGCGCTGCATACCCGGAGGGGAACGCGGGCACCGTTCTCTGCCCCCACCCCTTTCGCCACAGTTTACCGTCTTGTCCAGCAGCCGCAGCAGGTACTTCTCATTCGGGTCCAGGAGAGTGATGGGCGACCGGCGGGACCTCCGAACCAAGTAGGATCCCACAGCCAGGCCTAGCAGAGTCAGCAGCCCCACCCCCAGGGAGGCCAGCAGGATTGGGCTCTGTGGGGAAAGGAGGCAGCGTGACCATCGCGCAGGAGAAGAGCCCGGGGCGTAGGTGGCTACCGGCCGTTACACCACAGGGGCAGTGATCCCGAATTCTAGCGCTGGAGCCTGCCAAAGCCAGAGGGGTAACCTGGGCAGGTCCCCGAGCCAGAACGGGCGGTACCGGGACCCCGTCATCGGGGCGAATACAGAGAGCCCTGCAGGGCGGGGTCGGCGGTGAGAGCCCCTAGCCCGAAGCGGAGTGCCCAGAACCAGATGGGGCGGGGTCCCCTGGTACAAGATACGGAGGAGCGAGGGTCTCACCGTCTGGAACCCCATGACCGGACCGAGCGTCCTCCACCTCCCGGCCCACTGACAGATCCCACAATGCGCCGCGGGGTGGGCAGGAGGCGGGGCGCGGCAAGAGGCGGGGCCCGCGGGCGGAGTGGCTCTGTGCCCCACCCGTGCCCTCCTGGACCCCGGGACCCCGAGCCCCGCTGCCCCGTGCGAATCCAAGATCGTTTAAGACAGCAGCTCCAGCCCCTCCTCCCTGCATTTCTGCGCCCTGCCACTTCGATCAGCTTATCCCCGAACGGGATGGGAGCCTTGTCAAATGTGGAATTACACCAAGTTGCGGCGAGAGGGGTGGGGGGGTGGGGGGATGAGAGGGCGGGGTCTGGGAATGCCTGAGCCGGTGAAGGCTAAACGGAGTATCGGAGCGTTGGGTCAGAGACAGGTCCCAATGAGAGCAAGAGGGGCTGAAATTAAACACCGTGCGGTTTTTCAACAGGCTGAATTGCACCCAGCGAATTGCACGGCCCCGGTAAATTCTCCTTAAGGAATGAACGCAGCAAGGCAATCCTGTTCCCCGGACATCTGGCCACGGGGCCTCTCAGTAGCTTCCTTTGCGCCCAAGTCAAGCTTCTGATCCAGATCTGGGTTTTTCTGTCCTCAGGGTCAGAGATTTGCTTTGAAGGCGGCTGTACTGAGAGCCTCACCTCCAGACTCCACGGCTCTGTGACTTTGGATAACTCATTCAACTCCCCTGGCTCCTCGCCTGCAGATGGGCCCACACCGTGGCCTGTCTAGTTCCTAAGGTTAGGCTGGGACTTGAGTGAGACACATCACCTGCTCAGTGCACTGCCTCTCACAGAGCAAGAAAATCAACAGATGTCAGCTACTGTGGTAGTCAGAAGACACTCAGGATTTTAGGGCTGAGCTCTGTTGGCTGCAGAAGCACAGGACGGGGGTTCAGAAATAGACTTATAGAGCCACGTGAGCCCCTCATTTGCCAAGACTGTTTTCTTCTTATGTAAAGTTTCCCAACCAGATTGACATTTGCCTTTTGATGCCGGCCATGGATGAGACCTGCACCTCGTGGTTACCTGAAAGTGTCAGGCTGGCAGGGACAGTGGAGCCAGGTTTTAGTTGCGGTTGGGAACCTGTGTGAAATGACCAAGAGGTTTGTTTTCCTTTTCTCCTGGGCTGAAAATATCCCTCCCTCTGAGTTTTCCAAGCAGCCAGTACACCTTTCTGAGGTGAGGCAAGGTGTGTTGGGGCTGGGTGGGTGCCCATCTGTGGGGACAGTTGGGGAGGGAAGGAGAGGGAGCCCACTCTTTTCTGCTTTGAGAGACTAAGGAGATTATGTTCTAGTGCTTCTGACGTGTCCATTGCTGGCCTAACTAAGAAGCCACACAGTTGATCTCTGCCACTGCCCGGTTCTGGTTTGAGAGGTTCTAGACTCTTCCCTTTGCTGGATAGAAGGTTCACAAGAGGGAGATACATGCATGGAAACAAAGGAGAGTGTAACTATAACTCAGGCTTTTCTCAGCGAGTGTATTTCCTGAACCCCAAAACAGCACACTCTTAACTAGTGTGCGTACGTCACTGGGAACCATGACTCAGAATGTTTGTGACTGGGCTTGTCCTGGAAACCTTAACTGTGTGGTCTCAGTAACCATGGGTGAGATCCTGAGTCCTAAAAATGGAGGCGTCAGGGAGGTTGGAGAGTACTGCTGCCTTGAATTGGCAGCTGATCTCACAGGCCTTTCCAATCTCAGATTCTGTGGTTCTAATAGCAGTCAAGCTGGGTGACAGCTGGATGTCTCCCTCATGGTGAGTCATAGTCACCCTTCATTTATGGATTTTTCAATTCAATCTTTAAAGTGTACAATTCCTCCCTGGATAAATTAACAGAAGAAAGAACAGAACATGCAGTGCAGTACGAGGGGGAAGTAGAACTTCAAAGCAGTAGTTTATAATTCTGTATTAGGCTGCAAAACAATGTGGTTCTTTTGAGATATGATAGGATATCGAGTGAGGAGAGTGGGAAAAGACCTGCTTACATAGTGGCATGGAGGAATCGGACTGAGAAATGTAATAACAAAGACAACAGAAAATTAACATTTATTGAGTCCTTCTAATGCACCAAGTACACGGTAAATTGCTGTTTGTGTGTTTTGACAACATCCATTTAATACTGACAACAGCCTGTGAGATGGAGGTGATCATAGATATCTTGATTTTGTGGTTGGGGAACAGAAGTTTGGGACAAATAAGTAACTTGCCCAAGGATGACTAATAAATAGAAAGCAGCTGTATGCCAGGCAGCCTGATGCTGAAGGTTAACTTCCCATACCCCCTTTATGAACAGCTCAAGTACAATGAAGTTCCATGTACTTCTCACCCATCTTCTACAATTGTTAACTCATGGCCAGGCTCATTTTATTTGTCTCCTCCCTCCGGTATTATTTTTAAGGAAATCCCAGGCATCATATGTTTCTGACCTTAAATATTTTAGTGTGCTTCTCTAAAAAAAAAAATATGAACTTAAAAATAGTCATGATACCATTATTTTACCTGAAAATAATCAACAAGATTTTTTAATTTTACCAACCACTTTGTCAATATTCAAAGTTCCAGTTATCTCATTTTTTAAATTTTACTTTGTCTATATTAAAATAGATTTTAATATACAATTCTATGAATTATTATAAGACATATATAGATTTGTGTAACCACCACAATCAGAATATGCAGAAGTTTGACCAATACCCTCCCCAACTTCTTTGCATATCTCTTTATAGTTCTATCCTTCTCCATCCTTCCTCCACCTTTAACTCCTGAAAATTATCAGTAAGTTCTGTTACTATACTTTTGTCTTTTCAAGAATGTGATACAAGTCAAATCTGCACAATAAATATATAATCTTTTGAGATGAGCTTATCTCAGCATAATATCTTTGATAATCATCCAAATTATTGTATTTATTAGTGGTTCATTCCTTTTATTTGAGTAGTATTTCATTGAATGAATGTCCCAAGGCTTGTTTATACGTTTACTGGTTGAAGGGCATATGAGTTGTTCCCAGTTTTTGGTGGTTGAGTGGGGATGTTATAAACATTCAAATACAGATTGTTTTTGTCAACATGAAATTTCATTTCTGGACAATATGGTAAATATATATCAACCTTTATATGAAACTACCTAACTTCTTCCCAAAGTGGCTGTATCATTTTGTATACCCCAAAGCAATGCATGAGAGTTCAAGTTGCTCTGCATTTAGGCAGCACTTGGTATTCTCCATATTTTTTTATTTTAGCCATTCAAATACATCCAAAGTAGTATCTTATTGTGATTTTAATTTGCATTGGGTATGTACTTATTTGCCGTTTATATATCCTCTTTGGTGAAGTGTCTGTTCAAGTATTTTGATCATTTTTAATCTGATTGCTTGCTTTCTTCCTTTTAGGTTTTGAGAATTTATATCTTTTGAATACAAGACTTCTAGCTGGACATTGCAAATGTTTCCTCTCAGGTAAGCCTTAAAATCAGATAGAGTGAGTCCTCCATTCATTTTCAATATTGTTTTAGCTATTCTCATTACTTTGCCTTTTCATATAGCTTTGTATCAGCTTGTCTATACTTACAGAAAAATCTTGCTGGGATTTCAATTGGGATTATGTTAAATCTATAGGTCGATGTGGAGGAGAATTGGTATCTTTATTGGCTTAAGTTTTCTGATCCATGGTCATGGTATGTCTCCATTTCCTTAGGATATTTTTCATTCCTTTCATTACTATTTTGTGATTTTTAGCACATAGATCCTGTAATGTTTGTTAGATATATACCTAGGTATTTAACTCTGTGAAATGGGTGTGTTATGTTTGATAGGGTTGCTGCAACAAGTGCTACAGAATGGGTGACTTAAATAGTAAATATTTTTGTCTCATAGTTCTGCAAGCTAGAAGTTTGAGATTAGGGTGTCAGGAAGGCTATGAACATAGATTTAAAATTCTTTAATAAAATAATAACAAGTCATATCCAATATTTATTTTAAAAACTAAGAAACTATAATCATGTTGGGTTTATCTCAGGAATGCAGAGATGTTTTACCCATTCTGTTTACAAAATTCTCCATATTAACAGATTAAAGGGGAATGACTGCATGATCAGCTCTTTAGTACAGAGAAAACAGAAAAAACATTTTTTAAAAGATTTATTTATTTATGCATACAAGAACTGGGGTGTAGGCCAGAGGTGCGGGGTGGTGAGAGGATTCACCAGAGACAGAGTGGGGAGCAGAACAGGCAGATCTACTGAAGTACACTGTTGAGGGGAGCAGCAGGTGAGACAGGAGAGGTCTGCTGTGCCATGTGGGAATCTCCCTGGCTGGGGATTGAACTCGTGCTGCAGTGGCTGCAGATTGCTTCATAGTGCCACGACTTAACCCATTGCATCACCAGGGAGACCCCAGAAAAAACATTTACTCCACTGTTCAACCCCATAACTCCTTGGAAACTAGAACCAAGTGACAACTTCCTTAACTCAACGAAGATTATATAACAAAACCCTACTGCGCACATCATGTATTAAGCACATTTCCATTAGTTAGGTACAAAGCTAAATATCTGTAACTGATGTTATTATTTAATAGGGTATTGATAAGCTTAGCCCAGGAATTAGCCAATTTTTTCTATTTGGGGCAAATAGTGAATACTTAAGGACAGAGAGTAGTTACTTAAAGACATACAGTCTGTGTTGCAACTATTTTACTTTTCTGTTGTAGCACAAAAGCAGCCCCAGATGAAACATAAATGCTTGAAAGTGACTGTGTTCCAATAAAATTTGTAGGGAGTAGCCAATATTTGACATGCAGGCCATGGTTTGTTGCTTTCTGTCCTAGCCAATACAACAAAATAGGTAAAATAAGTGGGAATAAGAATTGAAATGACAAAATGGTCATTACTGGCATATAATATGTTTCTGCATGGATAATTCAGTGGGCTCACTATTAGAAATAATGAGAAAATTCAAGGTTTGAGAATACAAGATCAACTTAAACTATGAAAAGTCCATTATACTATAATATACCAAATATAAAACTAAATATTATATTAATAGTTTAGTTTATTAATATCAACAAAGGAGGTGCAAGGCCCTTATGAAAAAATTGTCAAATTTTCTCAAAAGACATATAACGAGATCTCTCCTTGCCATTTTGGTGGATGGAACTCCACCTTTCCTGTTATTCAGACAGAAACGCTGACCTTACTCTTATTCCTCTCCATACCCTACAGCCAATAATGGGAAATGGTCTTGATTCTATTTGAAGATTTTTTTTAAGATTTATGTATTTATGCATACAAGAAGTAGGGTGTAGGTCAGAGGTGTGGGGTGGTGAGAGGATTCACCAGAGACAGAGTGAGCAGCAGAACAGGTAGATCTACTGAAGTACACTGCTGAAGGGAGAAGCCGGTGAGGTCTGTTGCACCATGTGGGAATCTCCCTGGCCGGGGATCGAACTGGTGCTACAGTGGTTGTGACAGTTTCATAGTGTTGAGACTTAACCCCTTGCTCCACCAGGGAAGCCCCCTTTTAGTTCTATTTGAAAGATGTGTTCAAAATCTGACACTTCTCACCATCTCCACTGCCACCACCTAACCGCCATCTTCTCTTGCTTGAATTCTTGCAGAAGCAACCTGTTTGACTCTGCTTCCGTCCTTGTTCCTCTGTAATTCACCCTCTACACAGCAGCCAGGATAGTCCTTTAATAGCGTCAGCCATACCGTGGGGACTTCTTTACCCAATTCAATCCTGCTGTGTCTCCATCACATTTCTCTTCTATCGCCTTCCCTTTTAGTAAGTGAGCTCCAGCAAGGTAGTCAGCAAGGTCTGCTTACTTGCACCCCAAGTGCCTAGAGCAGTGCATATAGTAAAAGAGGTAACTATTAGCTCCAGGGACAAATGATACATGAAAGAAAATATAATCAGAGATTGTGACTGTTAAGTGATCAGCAGTCCTCAAGCAGAGTGGCAATGCGAGGCTTACTTGTCCCACGTCCATAAATCCAGTGGGTAAAAATACAGAGACCTTTATTATTGTTGACCTCAAACAAAGGCACTCGATTATTCCAACAACAAAATGGGTGTATTTGAAAACAAACAGCAGAGCAGGCAGATTGGAGAGTGTATTCATGACGAGATGAGACCCACATGCGCTTCCATGAATCCAAGGCTGACAAGCCCCTAAATAACCTCTGGTGGACATCTTCCTCAGTGCCACCGGAAGGGGAAACATTTCTCATGGGAGATGCAAGACCTGTTGGATCCTGTAGGTTGCTGATTTATGCATGAGTGATCTCTTCCTTCCTAACCTCCAACCTCATTAAAATATGGTTCGTGCTTCAATAGTTCCCCTGGCGTGCCCCCCACCCCAGTCCCAGTGAAGAACTATGGGGGAGGGGTCATAGGAAGAAGCTGATCACAGGGTGGCTCTTGGTATCACAATGGAGAAATACTCAGCTTAGGAAATCCCCAGTCCTGTGAGGGCACTGCTAACAAACTGCCCAACCTTTGCCCCACAGGGAGACATTATCTTTATTATCCTGGTT
This sequence comes from Scalopus aquaticus, assembly GCA_004024925.1. Classification (NCBI taxonomy): domain Eukaryota; kingdom Metazoa; phylum Chordata; class Mammalia; order Eulipotyphla; family Talpidae; genus Scalopus; species Scalopus aquaticus. The sequence continues at coordinate 88,108 of PVIJ01005324.1, forward strand.
TGGAAACAAATCTTCTCTGGGGAGGGAGAAGAGACTATTCTGTAGTCTCTGGAGAGACTAGTCTTAGAGAGATAGTCTCTAAGTCTCTCCTGAGAGAATCACCATCTTTATAAACAAATATTTCCTTTATAATCTCCCCTTTATAAACAAAGCTGCTCAGGAGAAAGAAAAACACTAGCTCTAGCTGCTAAGGCTGTTGGTTGTACACGTTTCCTTGAAAAGAGAGTCCAAGATGTGAAGAGATGCCTTGGAGAACTGGCTCCCAACAACTTACTTGTTCAGCAGTGGATGCTTTATTGAAGCACCACAACATAATCCCCGATGAAACTGTATCGGAAGCAGAGACGGTTGAGTGCGTATTTGTGCAATTGCATAAAAGGGCTAATACCTTAACTGTCACAGCAAGGAATTGTATATAAACTAATACGTTTTAAAATGTGCTTAAGTGCATGGTAACATAAATGTCTTATGTAGAAATATGGAGGCAAAAAAACCAAAAAACAAAAAAACACCACCAGAAGAAATAGTTAAAAGTCTTGAAGGTAGCTGTGTCTGGAGACACAGAGTGAGGATGAGGGGAGGTGAGGCTGGTTTCCTTACACTCGTTGTCCTGCTCTTTCATGTAATCTCCGCCTTGCCAAAGCCGGTGACCAGTGATCAAGCCCGGCCTGACTTGGCTGAAGGGCAGCATTGGATCCCACTGATTATTCCCTCATCCTTGAAAGTTTCTTCATATCACTCTTCCCTTCTACTCTTTTTCACCTTTGCTGTTTCTCCTTCATCTTCTTGACCTTTTGTTAGCAGGCAGAGGAGGAGCACCCCAGGAGTAGACCCACAAACCTGCCTGCTCTAAATGGGTTCTGCGGTTCACCACATAAAGACAAAACATATTTTAAGTGTGTGAGACCTTCAAAAGAAAAAAACTTTAAAAGAATTAGTGTGCAATAGAGAGAAGAAAAGAAAAGAGAATAGTTTCTAATTAAATACCCAACGTTACCCAACCCCTCGTGGGTAAATGCCCAGCCAAGCAGGGTTGGCCCAAAGCGAGACTACTGACACCTGAAAGCTGCTACACGTCTAAGGCACCTTCTGGTGGGAAAGGGGCAGAAGGGGCCAGGCAAGTCTGGAAGAAATGGGGCAAAATCAAAGTACAATTCAAGGTAAAGGTGCCATTGTCAGCCTTCCAACGGGTCTGTCACCCATGTCCCTTTCGAGTGTCTCCTTCCATGTTCCCCAAGTCCTTGGTGCAAGTCCAAGAGGCAAGGGCAGCTTCTTCACGTCTCTCTGGCCACATGCTTCCTCCAAGTCTTCTCTTTACCCAGTCTTCTCTCCCAAGTCCTTTTTAGCTTCCTCTCACCACTTAGCTCCACCCCTCTTTAGGTGGGGCAGGGAACCTGGAACCTCCCCTTTCTTGGGGGTCATACCATTAGACTTTACTGTTGAAATGATCCAGGGCTCCGTCCTTGGAAATCTCATGGCTTTAAAGCTGACAGATCTCAAAATGTGCAACCAGGGGGTCATTAGAAATCTTGACAAGAGCTGTTTAGGTTGAGTGATAGAGGCAACATCCTGCTTGGACAGGGTTCAAGAGAGAAGGTCTTAGATTTATCGGGGTGGGTGGGTTCACAGTAAGGATCCATGTATCTTTCCATACAAAATCCCAAAGAAAACCTTCTATTTGACAAAACATACAAATCCAAATGTAAAGACATTATAAAGTGTTAAAAGAGATCCTAGAAGAAATTCTTCAAGATTTCACACTCATCAACATTGTCCTTTAGTCTGGGGCAGCCTTGGGAGAACAGGGAATGACCCAGTTTGTCAGTCCACACCTGTGTGCTTCAGAACACTGGAAGACCCCCAAAAACAGACACACAAAGAGAAACAAAAGCGTTTATTTACATAGGTAGTGAGAAAAAAGAAAAGGAGAACAGAGGGAGAGAGAAAAAGGAAAGGATGGTGTGTTGGCCAGCATGGGGCTAGATGCCATCTGTCTACCCAGGACGTGTCTGCTGAGCAGAGACCAGGGTGAAGTGGGAACTGCACGTGGTGAAGAAGCTTGGCCTATTTATAGGGGGCAGAAGGGGAACTGGAAAACACCTTTTTCCATGGAGATGGCCATGAGTCTCCCCCTGGCTAAGCCCCTGCTACCCTAATACCTTGTTTAGACATATTTTATGTACCACAATTTCTTTGTTGCACTAGTTGTCCTGCCTTTTATGGAGGAAAGGTTTTTTTTTAAAAATTCATCTACTGTTTGATAAATGTATTCTCTCCTTACCTAAGTTTGATACTTTTTGCTTAAAAAAAAAAAAGTTTAAAAGTTATCCTGTCACAAGTGCTGCTTCTGATTTCTGGAAGAGCCAAGGTTTCTCAACCTTAACTCTTGATAGTTTTGGTGGACTAATTCCTTGTTGTTGGGGACCGTTCCACCTGTTGCAGTTTGCTTAGCAGCTTCTTCTTTCTCTGCACACTAGATGTCAGAAGCATCCTCCAGTTGTGACAACACAAAATATCTCCTGACATCATTGCCAGTGGCCCTGGGTTTGGAACTGCTGTTGAGAGGGTCAGGGAACAATGGGGTGTCGGGAGGTTGAGACAAAAAAATTTATATCCTACCTTTATGTGAAAGATAGAACTGGGGGGGCAAAGCCAAGCACTTCTTTGTTATCTCACTTTATTTTTACCTTAGCTCTAGCCTTCGTCACTCTTTGTTATTTAAAATAGCCCCCAGCACGCCCCTCCCTCGGGGCAATGCCAAGTTTGTGTTTCAGCACTGCCTCTGGGCATCTCTCCTGAGATGGCACAGCTGGGGGTGAGGAGCGAAGGCCTGGAGAAGAGTAAGGCCTTCCGGGGGCACAGAGAACGCTCTGGACATTACTGAGGTCAATCATTTCTCCCCCCAACCCGCACAATGTTTCTCTAATCTTTGCTTTCCTGCCCACCGCTTGTTTTGAGTGGTGCTAGTTCAGTATTTGCTAAGGATATGGTCTGAATCAAAACCAAGTTCTTCATGCTCCTTTGAACACTGATTTGTTGGAGTCCAGGGCGAAATGGTGGGAGAGGGAGTGAGGAGTGTGGGGCGCCTGGTGGGGGGAGATGTCGCAAGCGCGCTGGCAGCTGCAGGTCGTGGTTCAATGGTACTATTGCAGCCGAATTAGCTTTCTTTAAATAATGATATTAAACTCATTTAAATAATGATTTTAATCATTTAAAATCATATAAATGTTAGTAGCAGCTAAAATAAATGAACCCTTAGTGTATGCTTGTTACTGTTCAAGTGTCTTTCGTGAATTAACAAATTTAATCCTCATAAACCCAGCAGTGCAAATCATTTTTTAAAAAGATTTATTTATTTTTACATACAAGCTGGGGCACAGACCAGAGGCATGGGGCTTCGAGAGTGTTCACCAGAGACAGAGTAGGGAGCAGAACAGGCAGATCGACAGAGTCACACTGCTGAGGGGAGCAGCAGGTGAGGCAGGAGAGGTCTGCTGCGCCATGTGGGAATCTCCCTGGCCAGGCGTCGAATTCGCATCGCTGCTGCTGACAGCTCCACAGTGCAGCGCCCAACCGCTGTGCCACCAAGGAGGCCCAGTACAAATTATTTTTATGTCCCATTAGAAATAAAAAAGGCAGACCAAATAACTTGCTCAAGAGACAAAGCTGTGCTTTGAATTCATTTGTGAATTCATTGTGCTTTGATTTCTGCTCTCAAAACTTCATTAAAAAAAAAGATTTATTTATTTATGCATACAAGAACTGGGGTGTAGGCCAGAGGTGATGGTGGTGAGAGGATTCATCAGAGACAGAGTGAGGAACAGAACAGATGGATTGACTGAAATACACTGCTGAGGAGAGCAGGGGGGAGACAGGAGAGGTCTGCTGCGCCATGTGGGAAGCTCCCCTGGCTCGGGATGGAACTCATGCTGCAGTGGCTGTGGATAGCTTCATAGTGCTGAGACTCAACCTGTTGCGCTACCAGGGAGACCCTCAATCTTCATTTTTAAGCCCAATGATATTTACAAATGACGTGGCCACTCTAGGAAAGGCTCCTCGAGAAAGGCTCCTTAAGTCATTTTGGGATTGCTTTGCCTGGTTTTATTTTGCTTTTGGTAGTATCTGCAGTTTTAGAGTTGGATTATTTTTAGTGGGGAGATGTCCCCAGGTACTTGTAGAAAGTTGTTGACAGGCATGAATGGTAATGTGGGCCCTCTGTGTGTTTGAGAAGATCTCACAGACACTGCACTCACCTACAGTGAGTCACTTCTTTCCACCTTGACTCTACCTCCTGCCCTGGGTTTCCTTTCCCCCATGCTCACATAGATGCACTTTGGGGCCCCATCCCCACAGTCACTGCCTCGCAGGTACTTGTACCTTCCTTGCCTCTCTCAACACATTGTATAATTTTGGTGAATTTATAACCAGCAGTCTATTTAAATACAATGGTCCATCTTCTTTGGCATCCTGAGCCTGCACCTATTCGGCGACCCTGGGAGTCACACACAGCTGTGTTGATCGATGTCACTTGAATTCATGACCATGAACATGAGTGTGGCCATGATGCTGCGCTAGTACATCCCTGGGCCATTCTCTCTTTTACTCGCATGATATTTACCATCTTCTCTGTCATCTTAACCTCAACACCTCTTTCTCCATCCTCAGCCTCGCTGATGAATTTCTTTTTTTCACTGAAAATTTGAAGCAATCAGAAGAGAATTTCCAAAGACCCCTTGTACTGCTTCTACCCACCCATCAGAGTCTGCACCCACATACTCTGCCTTCTAATCTAGATTAGATTAATCTTAATCTAAGACCATTCCCTCTGCTTGGGCACCGGGTCACACCCTCCAACATCTAATTGAAGACAGGACTCTGGTAATTCTCCTTTCTATTGTCTACATCAAACTTTTCACTCTCTACTGGACTGTTACCATTGGCATTCTTAAAAAAGAAAGAAAACTTCCTTGTCTTTGCTTCCTCTGCCAATTTACTCATTCTTTTCTTTCCTACCTTTGCAGCAAAACTCCCCCAAAGAGTTGCTTCCAGTCTTTCCCTGTCCTCTTAAACTAAATCTAATCATGTTTTTACTCCTACTATGCAGGTATCAATGATTTTCCACCAAGAGACCATACCCACTCAGATTCAGAAATAAAATGTAAAAAAAAAAAAAATCAGTGCTTTACCTGCCTCTATGCTCACTCCCATTCACTGCCTCTCAGAAGTAACTGTCCTGGTATCTTTACTAGATCCAAAAACTTCCCCGCTCCTTGCTCAGCAAGTAAGTCTGGGAGGTTTGAATGGAAAAAGGGAGTGGATGGGGCTGCCATGGCAACCGAGCTGATGATCCCTTAAGCCGATGATCTGATTGTGAGTCAGGACACACCCAATACCAGTCACCCTAACCAAAGATGCCTGAAGTATAAATAGAGCCTCGGGGGCCCCTCTCTCTCTGCAGCAGGCCTCTCCTCTCTCAACCACTGCTTCTGAGCAGTGTATTTCAATACATTTGCCTTTCCTATTCTTCACTCTTTCACTCCTGTGCCTCTGGCCTACACCCTGGTTCTCCCCCACGACAATAATTATTACCCAGACCTCACATGACAAATTAATTTCACCCCTCATAGGAATTTATCTGTACTATCTACTCTTTTGTGTCAACTTCTTTGGCATTATGTTTACGATGGCAGTCGTTTATTCATTTTTCATTACTGACTAGTATTCCATGGTATGACTAGACCAACTTTATTTGCCCATTCCTCTGCTGACATCCATTTGGGTTGCTTGGAATTTGTGGCTACTATAAATAGTGCTTCATGTACATTACTGGACTTGTGCTTTTTACTTGTATTTCTGTTGTACATGCTTAGGAGTGGAACTGCCTCATTTGAAGCACACAGACACATGGTTACAGTAAACTCTGACAAACAGTTTTCCCTAGGGGTCATGTTAGTTTGCACTACCCCCAGTGGTCACGAGAATTCTTTGGAAATTATGGAATTTTCAAAGACCACTAATTCTGTTTGAAGCATCCTCATGTTTTCACTGTCCTATATTCCTGCTTTTGTTCATTCATTGTTTTTCTAATTTTGATAAGCATAGTTATAACTGTTACCTTAAACCCGTCATCGGGCAAGTTACATGGTTCTGCTAGATTTGGACTTCTTTCAGTTTTCTTTGTTCCATCATTTTGGTATGTTCCTCATTTTTAGTTTATATGAGTTGAGATAAAGAGCTTTCTTTTCTTGGCTTGGAGAATGGGCCTTGTATTACACTTACAGGTTGTAGGATATAATCCTGGGTTTACCTGGGATTCTTGGTGTCTGTTGCTTCACAGACTGATGCCTTGGCACCTGCTCCGATGACTGAGGTTCTGGTGCCCACAGGGAATAGGAGGTAGGAACTGGGCAGCTCTGTACCAGCAGGTTGCTGCTAGTGAACCCCAAGAGTTCATGCTTCCTAAAGTGCTGTGGATATCCACATTGTGTGTGTGTATTTCATCTACATTGCCTCCTCTCCCCTAGACCAATTACTAAGTTAAAGTGTCCCAGATAATCCTGGGCCTGCATCAGCCTCTCAGCTGTGATTCAGCTCTGATATGTGGATTCTCGGACAGTAGATTTTCTTTCCTCTCTAGGTTGTGGGCAGGAACAGAATAGTCTGAGTGCTGGTTGCTCTTACCGTGGACAGGATTCTGGTTATAGATCCTTGATCTCACGTTTGCCTGTGCCTTCCACAAAGGAGTGCCTCCCCTGCAGGCCTCTTTCAGTCCTTTTTCAATGGTCGTAGCACCAGGAGGGACTGTAATTGGATTGAGTTGCTTGGGGGTGGGGGTTGAGGGGTAAGTGATGGGAGATTGGTTGTTCCCTTAGACTTTCAAGTACAGTAACTTACCTGAGATGCTTGCGCCTGTTGCCAGTATCCAGGTGTTTTGAATTTGAGTTAATGGCGTATGCACCCTGTATAGGTGTTATTCTGGCCTGGCCCCACGGGTTAAGCGGGTGTCTTGTGTGACATCACTGTCAGCTACAGAGAAGAACCTCTCTGTATGAAAACACAGGTGGGCCGATCTAGCCTTCCCCAACAGCTTGGGCTCTATCTGTTCACCTCTGGAAGTCACAAAGTCAAGCTGACAATCACCACCTTACACAGACCCCACACTGGTGGTCACCCAGAAAGCCCACCGTCCCGTACCTCTCCTGTCAGGTCAGGGGCGGGGGTTTCACTGCACAGTCCTGGGTGCCCAGATGTTACCTGGCCGTGTAGTGTCCGCATTTGCAGGCAGCTACTGCTCCACAGTTCCGTCTACTCTTAGAGTTCTCTAGAGTAGAACCCTCATTCCTGCACTCCACTACATGCAGTGCAGTCTTGGGATCCTAACGTCCCCAGTGTAAGCACAAGACCTTTAGTTAACAACAGAAGACAGCCTCCAAGTAGCATCTGGCCTTCCCTTTCTGGGGCTGCACCCATGGGCGTTGCTCTAAACACAATCCCATTTCCATTTTGCCTGTCCCCTTTGCTGTGCACGAGGCAGTGGAGGAGACAGCACCATCGCTGGCTCTGGGCTGGGCAGAGTCCGGGAAGCACAGACAGGCCGCATTCCATCTGTGCATGTGGGCGCTCAGCCTTCTCCCTCCAGGATATTGCGAGATAATCACTAGCCATAATCTAATGCTTTTTGGCTAACGTGGCACCTTCCCACCTTCCGGTCAGTGTGGTGGCCAGATTGTTTGATCAGAATGAAAAGTAGAACTGCTTGTCCATGATTTAGTTCATTTGTTTCAACAGTATTCTGTGGTAACTCAGCCTGGGATCCAGCCAGCTGTTCACACAGGATGCTGGGAAGTTCACATCTCACCAGCAGCAAATTTCTTTTACTTAGACTGTTTCATTCTGATGCCTATTTCCTTGTGTGTTTTTTTATTTTATGTTTTACTGTGAACTTATTTGTTTAGAACTTTAAAAAGATTCTCAGAGTCCTAGTTTCCTCTGAAAAATTTGCATTTGCCTTTTCCAGGCGTCTTGGGGGGCAGTGCTAACGTGAATGTTGACCCGTTTAAAATAAAATACTGCCTGGAGATTTTTGGGTGTACCTGGTAGTGTTAAGTTGCATGTTGCAAATGCTCCTAAGGGACAGCTTGTGTTTAGGCACATCAGAGAAGATACCCCTGCCTCTAGTAGTACAAAGACTGAGACAGGCAAATTGTCCCTTTTTGTGGTATTTGGATCTTTCTATCTTTCTGTGTTGAGTATGTTTCTCTCTGGTGTTTCAGGTTTAGATGGTCATTTCTTACTTAATACATTAGAAATCATAGGTAATCCTGAACTTGTCTCTTGACCCATGTGTTCCCAAACAGCTGTTTAAAAGGATCTGAGTGTCAAAGGTGGTTGATCAATTCCCTCAGGGCCAAAACCAACTTAAGTCCTTAGTAACTTATCTGGATTCCTATTTTCATTTCATTTCTTATAGTAGGAGAATTTCTTCAATATTTTTTGTTTATTGATAAACTCAAAAGTAGCTTTTAAGTATCACTGTCATATATTTTGCTGTCCTAGTCGGGGCATTTTTATTGGGTTCAGCTGCCAGTAGTAGAGTCTTCTGTAGTTTCTTTTTGTAGGTACATTGAATAGAAGTATAAAGAATATTTTTGCATAAGTAGAGACTTTTGTATCTGTTGTAGTGAAGCCTGGGCTAGTTTTTGTTTTTGTTTTTTTGTTGTTGTGTGTTTGTTTAATGATATGTCTGGATATTTCAAGTCATTCACGAAATAAAGTGTCTGGAGATGTCAAGTCATTGACAAAATCTTTTTATAATAGCAGACTAGGTAATTTCAACCTCTGTAGTGAAAACAGCTAGAAAAGTTGAAGAAAATGTAAATAGCATCTGATTTAAGGACTAGCAACATAACAAAGGTAAAGAAGACTATCAGACCAAAGCCAAACAAATTTCTGCCTTTCAGCCAACTAAGCCCCTTTTGGGGCTTTTTAATGGAAACCCCACCTGAAGACTTTGCTTTCATCTCACTGGTCAACCCAAATTGCAAGGCACATAGGAGTTTTTGTTCTTTTTTAGGTATGTACATAGTCTCCTCTGTTGTAATTCTATTTCTAATGAAATAGGAGAATAAATATTCTAGTGAGAGATGACTGGTTATTCTAAAATATTTTTCCATACATTTCATTTTAGGAAAAATTTCGAGATGAAAAAATGACAGAACCCCTCGTTTGTGTTTTTATGGGAATTCATCAACTTTATTAATCAATTTAGAGAGAACTGACACCTGTATTTACACCTACATTTTATTTTAATTACTGATTTTTGTTAAATCCCTTGTTTGGTTAATTTTATTATTATTATTATTATTATTATTATTATTATTATTTTAAGATTTATTTATTTATTCATAGAAGAACTGGGTGTAGGCAAGAGGTGTGGGGTGGTGAGAGGATTCACCAGAGACAGAGCGGGGAGCAGAACAGGTGGGTCGACTGAAATACACTGCTGAGAGGAGCAGTGGGCAAGACAGGAAAGGTCTGTTGCACCATGTGGGATGCGTCCTGGCCAGGGATCAAACTTGTGCTGCAGTGGTCCCGGATAAATTCACAGGCTGAGACGTAACCCGTTGCGCCACCAGGGACGCCCTAATTTTATTATTCATGCTGTCTTTAACAGCACTCAGTCTTAAGTTTGAACCCAAATATTTGCTGAATAGCTTGTAAAGGAATGTGTAACCCTAATTTCTAATTTTCTCAATGGAAATAGAAATATTTCTGTTGCAAGTGACAGATTGTTTCTTCCCTCAAAAAGGTATTAATAGTTGCTGGTTTAACTATTCTTAACTTTTCAGAGGTAGATACAGAACATTTCAATGCTTTGATGAAAGTATTATCACCTGAGAAAATTGTACATATGGATTCATACCAAAATTTTCACAGCCTTCTAGGAGATTCATAGAAGCTTGAGCTGTCGCTTCCTGAATCCTGACTGAGCAAGTTTTGCTCCAGCAAGGTGTCAACCTAGGCACATTGGAGGTTTGGGTTTTGTAGTGGTTCATGTGTGTCCACCTTCCGGCCTCCCAATTTACATGTTGAAATCCTATCCCTCAAAGTGATGTTATTAGGAGGTGGTATCTTTGGGTTGTGATTTGGCCACGTGGGCAGAGCCTTCAGATTGGTGACCTTAAAAAGAAACCTAAGAGCTCATTCACCCCTTTTGCCATATGAGAACACAGTGAAAAGATGGCCATATATTAACCAGGAAGTGACTTTCACCAGACACTGAATCTGTCAGCGCCTTGATCTTGGACTTCCTGTTCTTCAGAATTGTGAGAAATAAATTTCTCTTGTTTATAAGAACAATGTATGGTATTCTATTATAGCAACCTGACCAGATTGAGTCAGATATGTAGATTTGAGTCAAAGTCACCACCTGTGTCATCATACTCCCCAAACCATTGCAGCGCTAGAGAGAGAAGGAATTCTATCACGGAAAGACCTTCAGGTGTTATAGTTGCGTGTAGATGAGAACCAAGGCAGTTCTTGGTGACTCCTCTCTCTCTGACCCTTGGAAATCAGAGTATTGTTTTATCTCTGCCCCTCATCAGACTTAAGTAGACTACAAAAGGCAGAGTTAGGATGACCAGGCATCGCAGTTTGCCCGAGATAGTCCTAGTTTACATTTGTTGTTCTAGTGTAATTTTTAATAGTACTTCCTTTTACCCTCAGAGTGTTCCAGTTCGGACAATAAATTACATATATGGTCACACTACCTGGAATGAGCAGGCATTATTCAATTTCTAGCTTTATTTCTGGCCAACCATGCAGATTTCATTCTCAAACCCCGTTATGCAGAATCTCCTTTTCCCTCAAACTCTCTTCTTCCTCATTCTGAGTCCAGACTTTGATCTGCCTGATCAGGAGCCAAGACTCCTGAGGTGCTAGCACGAGCAGCCGTATGCAACTCAGCTCCTCCGCAGAGTCTGCTTCATAAAACACCCGCTGATCCAAATTCCCCTCCACCAGGGGCCCCAGCAGACTGTAGTGAGCACAGCCTTGCGAATTCCTGAGGGAATCATAGCCCAGTTCTACTTGCCCCTGTTGCATCCGGTATTGCCCTTGTCCTTTAGAACCAGTCAGCACCTGTATCCGGATGACATTTTGTGGCCTTTCAAAAACCACCGTCAAGTAGTTACCTCTCACAGTGTCGAGGGTCGAAAAGCACTCTTCGTTCAGAAAATAAGCGTAAGCTGGAAGAACGTTGGACATTGTCATCATGTCCGTGAGGACGTCGGCGCTGGGGTTGTCTGGCTCGCCGAAGACCTTTTCTTCCTGCATAGGAAAGCACGTGTCCTCGAACACAGAGTAATTGTCTGTGTTGTAGAAGACAGAGGGACTGAAACGAATTGGAACACTTTGGGCCAAGAGAAGATGGAATTCAGAGAGAAGTGAGTGAGTGGCAATGTCCTTATGGAACAGGAGGAAGAAAGACGCCAGGCGGTGGAGGTCGCGGGTGTGGAAAACTTTCCCGGAGAAGCTCAGGCTGGAGAACTCCAGGATTACCCATGGTCGATCTTTCCAGGCTAATAATGTCCAGTAGATGGTAGACACAAACTTGGGGGCACAGAGAACATTATCTTCGAGCAGCAGAAAGTATTCTGAGATGTTGACAGCAAAGTTCATGAGCAGGGCGTAATGGGCTTTCTGCCTGGAGTAAGATGCCTTGCAGTGCGAGGAGTTAGTGGTGTTCTTCAGATCTCCTGGGAGAGGAGAGGCACCGAGACGACCTTGGATCACGACCAACCGCTGGGCCTCGAGATGTGCTTTGAAAAGGCTTTGGATATTGGCAACCACTTGGTCGAGCCTCTCAGAGTCAGGATCTGGGAGGTGGACCAGCACCACAATGCAGTTCAGCTCAGATTCTGTGGAACCTTCGAACAGGGACTTCAAAGTGTCCAGGAGGTAGCTCTCTTGAGGATGCTGCACTGAAGAAATCCCCACTGTCAGCAGCTCTGGGGGTGGGGAAGAGATAAGAGAGTTTTTAGCTCTCCAAGGTGGTGAAGACTTCCCAGATCTCTTCTCCCTGGTCTTCCCCTTAACGCCAATACCTGTGACAAATTCACATTTCTTTACCCAAGGAGAGTGTGGTCCAGATAAAAGGTGAGCATCCAATCGGAAGTTGTGAAGTGGTTTTATTTGATCACTACTTTGAAAGGCTGTAGGGGTAATCATGAAGGACAAGGCTCTCTTTGATGGGGAAGGTTACCCTGTCCCAAAGGTAAATTGGCTTGGCAGTTGATCTCAGCTGGGCCTTACCTAAGAGTTATTTTAGCTGCTATGAATCAACCAGACATGGATTAGGGGATCTCTAGGGGCCTAAGTGAATCCCAGTTTCTGGCAGCCTAGTGTACAAAGGGTCCACATCCACCAACGCTCTTCTTCCTCTACCAGGGCTCCCGCCCCATCTCCTACCCTGTACTCTTCTCCCTGGGGACCTGCTGTGACTGAGTGTCACTGTGGGATGGCTCCTCCATGGGTGGCTATGGATTCTTCATCCTGCTAGTCATTCCGGAGGTAGCAGGTGGAAAGAAAGTACACTCAGGAGTATAACCTGCACCAAATTCCATCACATGGCCCCTCTCAGAGTGCCCTCCTTTCCTTACCAGTTGCCAGCTCACTCTTCCTCTTTACCCACTTGCCTTGTTCTTACAAGAATATCTTGTCTGACCTTCTCCCAGTCTGACCACTCCCTCGCATATACTCACTCCTTTTCCAGGGAGGAGCTCCAGCCAGGAGTTTGTAGTCAGCATGCTGGAGTAAAGGGGAGTTTCTCTGCATCTCCTTGAAGGTCTCCAGAAGGTTCTTGCTTTCGTTGGTGACTTGCTCCCGGCGTAGCTGCCATACTATTTTCTTCTTTTCTTCCTCCTGAGAATAGAATACACATCAGCCCTGAGGTTCAGCCCTAGACTTCAGGAGACATCTGAGGTGCATATCACTTGTTAGTCACCAGGGAGACTGAGTGGCAGGACTCAGTTAACTATTACCCCCATTTCATCCTGGGGCTTCCAGAAGGGGTGGTGGGCCCTGGAGTCAGGGAAGTGGGACGCCCTAGTTCTATGTGGTGTGTCTGTAGGAAAGTCTGTAGGAAAGGGCTTCTGCAGAGTAAGAACTTGCCTGCCCCACCATGGCCCCCATCTAATTTCTGTACCATTGTCAGGCTGCAAAAGTCACCTGCCTCAGCTTCCACTCTGGGGTGCTAAGGACCAGTGAATTGTCCTGCCCTTTAGGGAATCACACATGGTCTCTCCATTTTAAGGTTTTCCCTTTTCCTCAGGTCTGACCACGTATACTGAGCTACTTCCCAAACCCTCCTGCTTATTTTGCTCTAGCTTGTCTGAGGCATTTAGGAAAAAATGTTGATTCCAAGACCTCAGCATGGCCTGTATTGGATTTGGTCTTCTCCACTTGCAGATGTTATATGCTTGGGAGAAGTTACTCCAGGGCACTGAGTCTCACTCACTTCATATAAGGATTGGAAGGATAACATCTCTCATGCCAGCCTTTGGTGAGGAAAGTGGCTGGCACCTAGGCAGGCCTCACTGCTGCTAGTCCTGCTGGTCAACCTGATTCTCAAGAAGTGTCTGTGCCTTGTTCTCTCCATACTTACAATGCCTCTCTTCCTCTTTGTCTTTATTTAAATCTTACACATGGTTCAAGTTGGTTCAGTATCTTTTCTCCCCACTCTCCTGATTTTTAGTGCCCTCTTCTTAGAACTTCTATGGAGATTTAGAGTGTCTGCATAACTGGAAAAGTTCCCTCCCTACTGAGGAATTGTCACATAGTGCAACCTCACACGCTATACTTACCAGTGACACACTGTAGTCGAGATACTCTTCGTTATTCTCTTGGAAGAACAAGCAGCTCAGAAAGATTAAGGACACGACAATTAAGATGCATGGCAACATGCTCTGCTGTGTGGTCAGGGCCTGGCGGAGCTCTGCAAAGCGATGGAAGAGGGACACGGAGCCTGAGGCATCCTGTAGACCCTGTCAGGAAGACTTCCTCCTGCCCGGGACCGCCCACTTCCTCTCTGCACCTCTCCTCCTGGACCCACTGCCAATTTATTTCCTTAGCCCTTTCCAACCCACCTGGGCCCTTCTCCCCAACTAATCGCCATCTAAGAAAATACATAGGTCAAGGAGTTGGATTCTGTCCAGTCTCTACATTCTTCACCTACTGTCCGGATTTCCAGGTGAAATTATAGTAGCTTCTTTCTTTTATCCACTCTTGGAGAAGAGAAGCAACCAAAGATGTGTTTCTAAGATGAGGAAATCAATGACCATTGATTAGTTATTAACCACACCCTTCCTTAAATTCCAAACTCAAGCCAAAGTCTCTACACGGTGTTAATGACCAATAAATTGGATTTCATGCATTAGCTCCCCACTTACTTTTGTGTCTGATTGTTTCCAGGATTATGTTAGACGGATTGTGAGGTTTTGAATGAAGTCAGAGGAGCAGAAAAAGCTGGATGTCTCCGGACAGGTAAGAAGGATGGAAACCTGAAAGTGCCTAGAAATTTCTAATCATGTGACAGTCTTTACCATATTTGAGTGCTATATCCGTCTGAGTCTTTGTATCTAACAGAAAATATGGCTTGAGGGTTTATCAAAGAAATCAGTAGAAAAACCTTTCTGTAGTAGGATGGGGTCCCTGACTGGCTCTTCTGAGGTAGCTGAAAGTGGTCACCCTCCCAGGAGACCCTGCTTGACAACCATTGTTCACCCTGAATGGGGAACTGCTCACCACTCCAGCCTCATGTCAAGCACCTGTGTGTGTAAGGTGGGGACAAAGTTTTGAACCCAGCTTTCCAGTCTTTTCTCAAATCCACTTGAATCAAATCAACAAGGGTGGATTTTGAATAACTCCTTTCCCTGTTAGTGGGCTCCCAGAGATGGTTCCTGGAGAAGTCATTGCTTCCAGCCCACCCTCCACCTCTCCCCCACCCCCAGCTGCTGTCTCCCTGTGCTGCCTGGCAGGTCTTTTAGTCTCCACAAATTGGTCCTCAAATCTCCAGCTCTTTCTTGAACCTCCCAGTGCGCCTCTGAAGTTTCCTTTCTTCTCTTTATCTGCTCTTTTTCCTGACTGAGAGTGCATCTCCCACTCTTCCTTTCTCTCCCCACCCTTCCCCTCCAGGGCTGGCACTAGGCAAAATGTAGATTGGCCTTTCACTAAGAAAGAAGATTAAAAAATGGCATATTCTCCGAATGTGTTTCATTTTGTTAATTTAGCTTTTTTAAATATCAGAAATAGAACCTATATTTGGGGTGAGATAGTACTACTAATAATTTTTTTTCTCTCAGTTCTGAGATTTAATTGACCTACAACATGTTAAATTTCAGGTTACAACATGTTGGCTTATATGTATTATGAAGTGATCACCACCCCACCCTATGCCTTCGCTTCATAGAGATCCAGAAAAGGAAAAAAACCTGTCTTTGTGATGAGAACTTTAAAAATGTACTCTTCGCCACTTTCAAATATACCACAGTGCAGTTTGAACTGTAGTTGTACTTTATATCCCAACATTTCTTTATCTTATAAGCAGAAGTTTGTAACTTCATCCAGTCCCTTCCTCCTCTCACCCCCTGGTAACCACAGATCTGATCTCCTTTTCTGTGAGTTGTTTGGCTTTTTTTTAGCTTCCACATCTAAGTAAGAGCATATATCTTTCTCTCCCTGACTTATTTCATTTAGCATAATGCCCTCAAAACTCATCCATGTTGGGGCAAAAGGCAGAATTCCCTTCTTTTTTATGGTTGAGTAGTATTCCATCACCTACAATGGTATACACATGCACATTCACACACAAATATATCACATTTTCTTTATCATAAGAATGTTGTTTCGATGAGACCATGTATTTAAAAGCTGTAGTTTTCCTTCGGGATATAACTTCTTTGAACTAAAACCTTTCTCCTCTCTTTCCCTTTCCTTCTTCAAATCCTCTTCCAATTTTCCCTCTTTCCCCTTTCCCTCTTTCATACTGTCTTAAGACCAAACAACAGGGCCTCCCTGGTGGCGCAGCGGTTAAGCGCTGAGCTGTGGAGCTGTCGGCAGCGGCGACGCGAGTTCGACGCCCGGCCAGGGAGAATCCCACATGGTGGGGCAGACCTCTCCTGCCTTGCCCGCTGCTCCCCTCAGCAGTGTATTTCTGATCCGCCTGTTCTGCTACCCACTCTGTCTCTGGTGAACCCTCTCGCCGCCCCACACCTCTGGCCTGTACCCCAGCTTGTATGTAAAAAAAAAAAAAAAAAAAAGACCAAACAACAAACAAGCAAGAGAAACTACTGAAAGCTTTATATTGAAGTTAAGATGGCTAGAGGGGATCTAGAACACTTTGTAAAAATTGCATTAAGAGTTATGTATAATTTTGATGTTCAACTTATTCTTTATTTCATGGTCGGTGATTTTTTTTTTTTGGTCTGGTTTAAGAAATAGCATATACTACTAGGTTGCAAAGATATTCTTAGATTCCCTTCTAGAAGTTTTATACTGTTAGCTTCTCCTCCCCAACTTTACTGAGTTTATTGACATAAACTGTATATATTTAAGCTGTAACTTAATGTCTTGATAAACATTTATATTGTGAAACAATCACTGCAATCAATCTAAATAACGTATCTATCACCTTACACATTAGCATTTTCTTTATTTTGGTGGGGCCAAAATAAAGTGACCACACTTAAGAGTTCCTTTCTTTTTTTTTTCTAAGTGAAGCAATGCTTCTTTTTTATTTATTTATTTTTTAATATAATATTTATTTTTGTTATTCGTATCTTTTACATTGTTATGTATTCCCCATAAGTTACCAACCACCTGTTCACCCGTGGAGCCATCACCATAGTCCTCCGTGCTCCCCTCCTCCCCCCTTTTGAGCCCTCCCCCTCCCCTCCTTCCCTGCTGAATGTTGCTTTCTTATTTGGCTCCCCTATATTCCTGTTATAAGTGAAACCATTCGATATTTTTCTCTTTCTTTCTGGCTTATTTCACTGATCATGATCCCCTCTAGG